>CM072824.1:43677280-43855983 GCA_036937905.1 Salvia rosmarinus | reverse complement strand
TGTGATTAATCTACGTATCTGAGACATATGTCATTGTCTTGCAAACTCAACTGATATCGATCATTTCGGCGTGGTCAACTTCTTGTAGCCTTATGCGTATGTCGGATGTCGCACCAGGTAGTGGCGAACTCTCGTGCTCATAGCCAACTCTTCGAAACCAATTCTATTGACCGCATCCAACTCACGTGCGGCCTAACTCTCGCTCGACCAACTCTTATCCGTCGGTATTTGTAGTCGCGAATACTTACATAAACAAATTGGTAATAAGATGCGCCGAGTCAAAGAATGATCTTTTGCAAGATAGGATATGTCTCGATAGTATTCTTGGATCTAACGTGTCTTCTATAAAGATGAAACGGTCTCATCTCGTGGTAACAACACCATTAATCGACTAATTCCAATATCCTGAACAAGGTCGAGAACCGAGCAGACAAAATGACGTGATGATGCTAAAAGAGTTGTATATGCCCAGATCTTGCACTTGTATAAATGCAAATGCAGTCTTTCCATTTATACTGTTTTGGGAAACTTGGATGACGTTACCGATAGTTGCGGACAGCACCTGGTCGACAACCTCTTCACCAGTAATGGAAATGTACAATACAGCATGCATCCAGATTTTCATGTGATTTGGGGTACTGTCTGTCTATGATTTATAGCCCGGCCCCTACATATAAAGGGAAAAAACACATAGCCCCTGCATAGAGGGAAAATTAAGAACAACTATAGCACCATATATAATTAAGGTTAAATAATTAGGTTTAATTGGAGGAAATATTGCAGCACGTACATTCACGAGATACCTATTGATACAAACTTATATCCTAAAATGTCACTTTTAATTGCCTTAATTTACTTTGAAATAACTATACATATTCTCTACAAATCTACAATACGTGTACGTAAATCACGATGTACTATAATCGCTTCGAAAATTGATGTCAATTTCTCCAAACTATTCATTTACGCCATGTAACTTTCTCGCCAACATCATTTTGATATGGAATCAACATCACACATGCCAACACATCATATATAATAACATATCTGCCATGTGTACCATACGACATAAGAACATCGGATGAGCAAGATAGTTGAAAGTAATGAGCCCTGAAATTGGGCCTCAAAGTCTATATCCATAAGCCCATGACCGTAGTCTTTGGCAGCGCGACATCGTACATGACGTATATGACACTTACGAGGACTTCGACGAGACACTCATCGCGAGTAGTCGAGCACATGGGGTCGAGACCTGAACCTTAAATATGGTTGGAGACATCCGAAGAATTGGAAGGCGACTCACTCCACATGGGGTCGAGACCATATCCAACCGAAGTCAACCATAGGACATAGATCTATCCCTAACATCCGAAAGCTTAGTGGTCTTTGTGAAAATGCTCTTAGAGGAAGCTCTAAATGCCGAGGACTTCATCAATATAGCCTCACATCTTGTCAATAGGAACATGTAAGAAAAGCGAACAATGAAGGAATGCACCAGAATCCTATCAATTTGGATAAGAGGCGTAACGAATAGGCACTAAGGTAGATATCTACTGCGTCCCTTGAAGAAACGAAAATAGGCGTGACGAGGTATGAAGTTGAGGATAACCCACATGAGCAAGAGAATCGTCCACTAAATCCATCATATTCGAGGGGGAGCAACAAAAATTGTTGCAACGACAACAAAGATGAAAGACATGAAAGAAGAGTTGGCACGCTAAAGAGGCAACAAATGTTTGTCTTAGAAAACCATAAAAGGAACAAGATGAAAAGGATTACGAATCAAGAGGTCACGAAGAGAACTTTGGGCATATAGCACAAGGTAGTAGCCGATATCTCGGCAACTTTCGGCGACCTCGCCGAGAACTTCAAGCACATCAATCATGAATATCACGGATCACGGACCTCAAGAGCATTTGATGAGATTTGAAAATATCGCCCACTACATATACATTGATGGAGTGAAATGTAGAGTTTTTACCATATTAGGTCCGGCAAATAGTGGTTGGCGTTGGCTCTCACTCCATACCGCTTTGAGGATTTAAGAGGTTTTCCTAAACAGGTTCACAAGCACGACGATCGCCTGAGACGCACCATTGTGGTCGATAATACGAGGAAAAGAAAAACTCTAAAATCTTATTTAAAGAGATTGATCGGATCTAGAATCCCGGGACATAAGGTCCGTGTAAAGTTGATAAATTCACTCACAACTTAAAGCATGAGCCTTTATTCGTATCCTTAATCAGAGGCCATCAGGAGTTGGGAAAAATTGTTGTCTCGAACAAACAAGTTCATAGACTTGGAAGATGTTGTTTTAGAGCAATGTATGAAGAATCACTTCGGAGGGCCACGAAAACCAAGAATGGTTGGAATAAAGAGACCAAAACTCAAGCTCCAAGAAAGAAGCGAAAGATTCGAATCATATACATCAACAAATTCCCACTTAACTCTTTGCTTGTCCAAGAAAATTTTAGTTTCTTGAAAAGAATTGTAAAATCGAAACAAATACATCAAGTTGAATCAACCACAAATTCCTATCATCTCAAGTCATCTTTAGTAATATAATTCTCAACACAATGATTCTCATCCACCAATATAAGCATGTGACTTACTATAGAACATTATGCTTGACGAATATGTATTCAAGAATCAACATACGACTTACGTGGTTTTTCTTTTATATAATGTATCCCAAACATAATAAACTAAAACATAGAACATATGGAACTTAAAGCATATTATAGGACAATAATCGTTAGGTGAAACCTTGAGTTGTAAACTTGAATATTTTAACATAGTTCCTATACCCATAACTTAAAGCCTCTATTAGAGATAACCTGCAAGAGATGGTAGGCCTCTTATTCCACTTCAAGTCCACTTATTCATACTTCAAATCCATATAATTCCATTTTCAACTTCCACGAAAGTGTGGATTTGGTAGCGTGGGGTTGTGACACCAAGTGCGACCTACCAGCAAACAAAACAAAAACAACTAAAACCACACAACACACGAAATGAAAGAATATGTACATACTCTTCAATTGTGGTGAATCACTATTAGTCGAGAAGGAGGTGGTGGTGGTGGTGGTGGAGCACCATGAAACATAGCCATGCATTCCAGAGCCTCTAGATATACCATCTCTGTTTGTGCTAGATCATCTGTTGGTTGTGCTCGTGCAACGTGGTTACCTTTCTTTACTAATGATTCTTCTCCTCAGACACGATTCTATTCGCAAACGCATATATATCATGTCTAAACTCGATCTAGTGGCCATGCTCTTCGAATGGCTAACTTCTCCATCGATAACCATGCCCGATGCATCATGCACTCGGGAATCGAGTATGATGGGGCCGATATCGTCTCAATTGATTCGAGCCTTCAAGCGCTCGGTATGATGTTTCTCATCATCGGCGATCCTCATTATCAAAGGGTACCAAATCGATAGGTGGCGCTCGTGAGGCGTCTGCACGGATTGTGCTTTTAGCTGTATTTAGATACCTCTTGACATAATTCTCGAATGAACCTCTTAACATAATTTCTCGAATGATGAGGAACAAAGGTTGTGGCATTGTACTCAGTGGAGCTCGTGAAGCTCGATGAGATCAATCATTTTGGCGCATTGCCCTCTAATCGGGTTGCCATCACTATTTATAATCCCGAAATGGCCCACAGTCCGGTGACAATCGGCGTAAGGTAGGTTGAAACTTTACGATCTTTGAATTAGCGCAAGTGATCCCATATGAAGAATTCGTGAAACCGTGCTTTAGACAGCGCGCGTGAGCAAAAATACTTGAGTATTAACTTATTGACACTCATTGCAACATATTGAATCTGATAAATTTATGAACCATGGCATGTTGTTTCCTTGATAAACCCACTCGGTATCCGATGACCAATTATTGAATCGACAACTCTTGCCATGCACGACATCAAATGAGGTGGCGCACAAGCACCGAGATAGGAAATCAAATGCCTCATTCATGATTCGAGGCTTAATAGTGTACTCTTTCCCAAAGAGGCATGTCAGAGATGTTTGCTTCATCATCAATCGTCTTAGTGCGGTAAAATTCAATCATCAATGGAGAATGTCGGTAAATCCATCATTGCATATCGTAAGAGTCCTAAGTTCTTCAAATATTTTTTATTTTATCCTCAAGAACAACTTCTCTAAATACTAATTGAATTCACGTGGAGTGTTATTGTCAATGAAAAGCGATAATAAAAGTAACTTCCATCGGGTTGTAAATAGGAAACATGGATAAGTACATGATATTAATTGTTTGGTATGATTTTGTGCTTATTCTTGGTATTCTTATGCATTTCATTTCGATGGTTTGTCTATTTATCTGTTATTTTGATTAGTATTTATCGGTTCGACTTATTTTATTTGTTTTGTAGAAAAAAGGCATTAAATAGGAAGAAATGGATAAACCAATAATTGAAATATATTTAAGAGCATCTCGATAAGAGTCCATAGGCCCAAGCGGATCGCAATTCGAGTTCGGACGAGGAGAGCGGAGAATTTTTCAAAGTCGCGCGTGCTCACGGCCGACTCACGCCTCGACCGAGCCCTCGATAAGCGCATTTTACCGTTTATTGTTGGTATTTAAAGATGATTTTAGATCTATAAAGTGCGTTTATGTCTTGGATCTCAATGCTTTTACATATTTTTGGAAGATATTGCTCTTGGGTTGTTTGGTGTTTTGTAGGCTTATAAGTTGAAAACCAAAGCATGGAGCGAAGGACGGGGCAGGAAATGAGGTCTAGCGGCCGCCAGCCGGGGCCGAGCCAACAATGGCGCGGTGCATGCGCGAGGCAGAGATGTCTAGCGGCCGGCAGCGACCGTGGAGTCGGCACCGACCCAGGCGAGCAGAGCTCCCGGTGACGGAGGCGTGCCCGGCAATTTTTCATGTGACGACCACACCTAGCGACCGAGGTGTGGCCGGACGTCGAGCCAGCGTACCTACGAGCAGAAGGATGGAGGCGAGGAGTCCCTGACGGCGACCATGAGCCGGCCGCGAGGCATGGCGAAGGTAAATTAGGGTTTCACCTAATTCTATAAATGTACCCCCTCGCCAACCTTCCCAGACCTGTTTTACGTTTTGTCCGTTTTCATTATTTTCCTTCTTTCACTCTTTGATTTAGATTCATTCTAGCTTTAGTTTTCCATCATTCGCAATTGTTCTACGCATTGTTAGCCTTGAACTTTTGTGAACAAATTCCATCGTTTTCCGTTTTCGTTGGGTTTGGATCGAACCCAACCATTGTTCTCGAGCTTTCCCTACGGGTTTGATCTATTTAATTCGTACTTTTATGATTATTTCGTATTTTATTCCGTTAATTATGTCAGCTAAATTTCTTCTAATCTAGGGTTTGCATGATTCTATCCTATATGTTGTGATTCTGCTATTGTTATTTACCTTCCGGGCATTGATTCATGATTCTTGGTGCTTAATATATGTGTTGATTTGATCAATCTTGATGCATATCATAGTTGCCGATTAATTACTAACAATTTTAATTGTCAACGATCTTGAATGCATGATAGGATAAGCTTGAGTCGTGGCGAGATAGGAACATTCGTAGGAAGCATATTCTTTGTGATCCTTTTGGGTTGCTTATTTTCTCTAGAGTATGATAATAGGGAAAATTAGTAATCAACTCTCACAATTGTAAATGCGAAGTTGTTGGCTACATATGTGATCTTCCATCTTATGCGGATTAAAGGTTAATAATAAGCGGGATAAACATCGTTGTGGATAGATTAGTGCATCCCTAGGGTTAGTCTTTATCTCTATATTCATCTTTGAGTTTTATTGCCTTTGTTTATTTTCAAGTTGTTACCTTTGCTTTGGAATTAGTATCCAAACAAAACCTTCAAACCATATTACATTGCTTGGATAATGATGAAGGATTAGAGTTAGCACGTGTTTTGGATTGCAATCCATGTGGATAGATACTCGACTTACCATATACATCTGCGTTATTTTGATGCGATCAAATTCTGTCGATCAAATTTTGGTGTTCTTGAATTAAGATCACATAGGAATAATTTGACGATTTGGATTTATTAATTCAAGTTATATATTTTATATTACTTATTTATTCTTGTCAGTTAAGCTCTCTTTTTCTCCGGTAGTTTATGATTCAGGTCCGGGGACCTCACAGGCAAAATCTTGACCCGAGATCGAAAATTCCCAAGGAGAAGCGAGAGAGAGAAGAGCTGCAATAGCTAATCCACGAGCAGGGCATTCTCCCGAACAGCTGCACATGCTAGCCGATTCGAAGATCGGCCGGATAAATATGGGACTCCTTGTCCCCCACAGGATGAGACCTCGAACTACATGTACCTCCTTGAACAATTCCAGGAGGAGGATGGGGCCCCTGCGTGGGCCGAACAATTTGAATTAAAGCCGCCACGATCGGTATGGTGCAAGGAGGCGGTTTGGGCGGAGTCGCGGAGGACCGAATGCTATGCGAGACATTCCTCGATATATGTGACACCATCAAGCGAATGGGGTGCCACAAGACACAATCCGGATGCGCTGTTGATTCTCTCGCGACAGCGAAGATTGGTTAAGAGCTTGGACCAGGATAGAGCAGTTGGAAACTTTGCGAAGTTCCTTTCAAAGTATTTTCCTGACAAACCCGGAAAATCATAGCCGAGTCTCCACTTTTGCCAACAAGGAGGCGAGTCACTATTTGAGGCATGGGAGATTCGAGGGCTTCTTGAGGAAGTGCCTTGTTGGTTATATCTTGGCGTTTGGTTGAGCTTGTATACAATGTTTCCTTACCACTATTTCGATCTCTATCGAATTGAATACTTGATTGCATATCGTGTCCCTTATCTCTATATAAGTTAGATCATACGGTGTGTGAAGATCACGAAGTCGTATGATTGGTCAGCTTAATGAGATATAAAAAGTTTCACGGTGAGACACTTGAGGGCGAGTTGTCGGTATAGGCTGCAGTATAGATAAGTGACTTGACTTAGTTGCTTGTCTATCTTGATCGTCTCGGCGTATTGAAGGATCACGGTGAGATGTGTTCTTCTTCGACCGTCGTGAAGAACCAGATCTCGGTGACTTCGATGATCTAAACCTCGATAAGGTATTAGGTGAGTATGAGTTCTTGACCATCACTTTGACTTGTTATGGGTGAGGTTATATGTTCTAACCAATTCTCCGCTCTTGGGTGGTGGCGATCTTGTATGTCGCTAGTTATATCATGTCAGTCAAGTTCCGTTTAGGATGATGGCGTCTAAGAACTCAAAGGTTTATTGTACTAAACCACGCGGTTGAGTTAGCTCAAGTACAATAATAAGGTTGAGTGGTCTTGAAGAATTAAAGATATTAATTGTTTAAGCGATGATTGCTATAAATAATTAATGGACGTTCGATATCTTAAATACGGGGATTCGTAATGTCTAAGTCAAGCCGACTCAACTTGGTAATAAAGGGTAAGTCGGCATTTATTCTCTAGTGGCATGAATAAATGTTTATAAATTAATTTATGTTCAGGGTGAACATAAGATAATTAATTTATTTGAGGCCCTCTTTATTCCTGCATTTGATCTACGGCGCCCGTCCAGACTGCCTTTAAGAAAATCGGCGATAAGCTCACATGGAAATGATTTGATTCTCTTTATCCAGGATATAATTATATTTATGGGATATCGTAGATCTTTCCTTATGGGATTAAGGTAGTGCATTATAAATATAAGGTAGAGATAGATTGAGGTTAATCCTCGTTTATTGAAGAAATTTACGTCACCTCATAGCATTATTGAGAGTTTTGAAAATTGTGAAGTGAGAGCATTGGGTGATTTTCAAAGCATTCTCCATAGATCGTCCTCCTCGGCGTTGGAGATTGGGCGGCCAGGATACAGTCGAGAAGGTGGCACGGTCTCGATCGTTCGATCCGTTCATCCGTTCGATCCACTCGGCGGATCAAAGGTAAACACGAGAAAACCCTACGTGTTGCATTAATTATTTAGGCATGATAGGATTATAATCATGTATGGTGAATTAAATATCGAGATAGATCCTCGGGCGAGGGGTTGACATAGGTCGTCCTACGATTGGTATCGAGCACAGGATCGAGAATCTTGGCTCTGTTAGATAATTCGCGTTTGATTATCGTGCGTTTGATTAATGTGTATCATGTTCGTCGTGGCTCGTTTTTGTTTTGTTGGGTTTTGTTTTTCACGAGAAAATCCGTGGTTAGATTAGATTTTTACGTAAATCTTATCGTAAAGAAAAACGAAGCGAAAAGCGGAGCGATGGGAAAAACGAGTATCGTGGCGTCTCACGGGCGGTTTCGCGGCGGCATCGCGATCGCGGCCGATCGCGGCGGCGAGCGAGGCGAGCGGAGCACCGGCGGAGCGGCGGCGCCCGGCGGCGCCGAGCAGCGTCGCGGCGGGTAGCGGCGGCGGGCGGCAGGCGCGTCGTTTATGCGAGAAACCTCAGGCGCTCTGTTCGCGCTTCGGCGAGCTCGGCGAATCGTCGAAAACCTCGAGCCTTCTCAGCCCAGGCGCACGCGCGCACAGCGAGCGGCGTCGCCCAGCGGCTACCGCGAGCTCGCGCGCCTGCGCTCGGCGGCGCCCGCGGAAACCTCAGCGTGGCGGCGCGGCGTGCGAGGCGTGTGATTTTGCGGATACCCGGCGCTTCGGCGGCGCTCGGCGGCGTTGGCGGCAGGTGAGTTTCGGCGGGTGCGTCGTCACGTGACCGTGAGGAAGCCAGCGACGCCCGAGCGCGCGCGCGAGAAAGGCGGCGGTGCTTGGCGCGCGCATGGGCATGCCACCTGCAAGCCCTTGGCAACCCGGCCCAACCCCGAACCGATTTTAGGCCCGGACCGTTTTCGGCCCGATTCAGTTTTAGGCCCGATCGGCCGTTCCACGATCCGGCCCAAATCTGGTTTTGCGAATCCGATCCGTGCGGTCGCGAGCGTTTTGAAGTTTAAGTTCGTGCTTGCTTTCTATGTAATAGATTAGGCAGTGCGAGTTCCACGAGTGGCCCACGATGAGCGTTTTTATTTTATTTTATCGTTCATTGCATGTCGTGGATGTTTATATTATGCGATAGCATGCTATGTATGTTTAATTCGTTGACAAACTATAAGCGTTTACGTATTTAAATGCGCATAGTAAGCATGCTGGGTTTATCGTTTTCAAGCATATTTTAGAATTACTGCGAGCATGTTTTGCATGTTGAGTTCTATAGACAAGCATGCTAGGATTACGTGATGCTGCATGGACAAACCTTTTGAATAAAGACTAAGCAACAACCGACATATAATTTTCAAATTAAAATGTCGAGACCTCCTTTTTATCTCTAAACAAAGTGAGGCTGCTTGTGAGTGGCGTCCACCAGCGTGGCTTGCTTGAGCTGTTTATCATAAGTTTGTTAGATGAGATTTCTAAATAAAATATTTTAAATCTATTGAGAAGTGGGAGTTTCATGTGTAGCGACCACCGCAGCTTAACTGCGTTGCGATTTTCATAAGTTCTCTAGAGATAGATATAAAATAAGATAACAAAAGAATTTGAATTGGGCGGTATGGTCCTAGTGGTATGCGATTCTAAGATTTGGTTCGCTATTAAAAATGTGGTCATTGCTAGACATCACTCAGTACAACTTCGAAGTCTCTTGCGATAGTGATGTGGTCGAAGTAAGGTCGATCGTTAATTTCATTTGTCTAAGGATAAGTTGACATGGATTAAAATTAAACGACTAAAGGTATATTTTATGCAGTCGGGGGTTCATGTGGCGTCACACGTGTGGCTTGCATGTGGAATTCTTGGGCGATTGGAGGTTTCAATCAATATTGTTTTATCAGGTTCTGATATTATTACGAATTATATCGCGATCGTATGTATGTGTTTTCATTATCGTTTGAGATATGTCTCTTACAGATTATCAATATGCTCGCACAAAATCCGTTATCTGTCCAATTTTATCGGTGGAAGCGAAACATGGAGTATGTTCTTATCATTGAAGAACACATGTTTGTTCTCTTCTAAACGTGATACTAACGACGATCGACTAATGAGCGAGTCGGCGGACTTTGGAATAAGTCGAACAATATGGCTAAATGCTATATGATGACTACTATGTCCAAAGGCTTGCGGTACGACATCGATCGATGGTAGATGACGATATTTGGTGAGTCTCGAGGTAAGTTTGAAGCGATCGGATCGGACGATCGCTTCCACACAATGAGAGAAATCTTGGCGTGTAAGATGGAAGAAGGAAGTTCGGTCCATGAACATGTCTCCACATGACTCATCTCATGGATAGTCTTGATCGGTTGGGAGGAGGTATTGACGGTGACGGTCGATATCATCTCCCGATACTTTTTGAGAACTTTCCGTGAATGCGATCATGAGAAAGACCAAGTTTACATTAGTCGGTTGCTAATGATCTCGTTCTTCTTTGAAGGAGTTATGGGAAAAGGACACATGCTCTTGCTACCACTCTAAGGGCCCAAAATTTTCGTTGCAAAATGGAAAAGAAAAAGGGTACCAAAGGTGGAAGAAGCGAAGCAAATAGTGGAGTAATGGAACAGAACGTGGTTGCCACGGAGGCAGAAGAAGCGAAGGAGAAGGGCAAGTGCTTGATGCGTAAGGCCCGTTGGAAGGCAGTGCCCTATGCTCGAGGCTCGAGTGCTGGTTTGCTTTAATGGGAAACATGTTTAGCGACTTGTTCTACCCGTTCTTGGGTAGTGAATCTGGTATGGCCAGTCATGTTGTTACACCTCGGGGTTCCTGCGGACAAGGGGCTGTTTGATGGCGAGATAACGATCTCCATAGGCAGGTGGTGAAAGCGATTGCGAGTTGGAGATGTTTCTTTATGTTTTGGGACAACAGTTTTAGTTTTGAAAGGCGTTTTATATGTGCGGATTTTCGGTGGAACCTTGTTTTGTTTGAGTATTTACTCATGGATATTACATTATTTTTGATAGTGGTGTTTCTATCATAGGCCAGCGAAGTTATCGTGTTGGCACTTTATATAATTACTTTATCTTATTTACGCAAATCATAATACCTATAACTATGTTGCATCTTCATCAAACCCTAAAAGAGAAAGTTTTCTTAAGATGACACCACTTTTCTCGGCATCTTAGACTAGGTCACATCAATCTAAATAGGATCAAGGCGGCTAAGAATGGGCGTTGGGTAATCTCACGGTTACTCTGTTCCCGGTCTGCGAATCATGTATAGTAAGATGTCGACCAGACCCTTCAAGCGAAGGGTTATAGAGCGAAAATGTTGGGGTTAGTCCATTCGACTGTGGACCGATGTCCACACAAGCTGATGGAGATGCGAATATTTTGTCACTTTCGTTGGCGTTACTCGAGTGCGGATCGTATCACCTTCGCATAAGTCTGAATGCTTTGAAATTCAAAGAGTTTAAGGCGGAAGTGGAGCGAAGCTAGGTAAGTATCAAGTCCTGATGCGATCGTGGTGGCAAATACCTCGATACGAGTTTATGGACTATCTGGTGAAGTGTGGGATTACGTCGGTAGCACTTCACAAGGCCACTGACAAAATGGTGTGTCGAGCTAGCATGCACTCATCGCGACATCCGTCTCATCCCGCCATCGTCGCCGAGCATTGAGCATCCTTGCACATCGTGCGCCCCTTCGTTGGGCCTAACCGCGCGCGTGCGCGTTGATGCCGCACTTCGTCTCTGGCTACCTGCACTTCCGTACGCGCTCCGCGCATCAGGTTTGCCCGCGCACTGTGCACGACGAGCACCCACACGCTGGAATCGTGCGGTGCTGCTGCTGTTCATCCACACGCCTGGGCGCATTACGTGTTGGGCGGCTGTGCACTGGTACACCGAGTGTGCTCTGTCAGCCCCGACACTTGCTCCTCGTGTGCCTCCCGTCGCATTGTGCGATGGGACTCCATCATCTAATCTCATTCTTCGTCTTCGTTATTCATTTTTACAGATATAATTTATAGAAAAATTATAATCGAACCATGGATTTTCTCGTGGTGAAAAACGATTCCAATGAAAATTCAAATAATTGAACATGATGAACAATGGATCTGTAATTAATTATAACGCATGTAATAATCAAACGTGCATTAATCCAACAGAGCCAACATACTGATCCCAGTCTCTGATACCAATTGATGGAAAATCTTAGTATACCCGTGCTCCCGATGATCTATCTTTGATGTTTAATTCACCATACATTGATTATATTCCTAGCATGCTCCTATATAATTAATTGCAACACACAGGGGTTTTCTCGTGTTTACTTGCGAATTTCTGGGATAGTAGGTCAATAGCAGACTCCAGCTTTGATCTTCTGGACTATTTTCTCGGATGTATATTCTCCAATACTGAGTGAGAGCAATCTATGGAGAATACTGTAAAATTTCGCCCTCTATGAGTTTCTTGTGATTTTCGAAAATTAATCTAGTTGCACTGGATCGTTCGATTTTCTCCTACCTTGTATTTATCCATAGAATCCTATTTAGATAGGACTCTTGCATATCTAATAAATACAATAATTATCTTTAATTCCTGAAGATAATTCTTATCTAGAATAATTATCTCTTGATATCTAATAATATCAGATAATATATATCTAGATATAGGAGCTGTAGTAAATAAATAATATATAAATAAGAAAAAAATCCAGTGGGATACTACTAGGGTGGACAAAATTTAGGCAGCTCCAGGCCTTGATGGGCTAGCCCAGAGATCAAATACAGCAAATAAATATGGGTCTAAAATGATTTAATTATCTTATGTTCAGTCCAGAATATAAGTTAATTGATAAATATTTATTTATTCCACTAGAGAATAAATGCCGACTTACCATTTTCTTATCGAAGTTGAGTCGAGCTTGTATTTAGACTTACGAATCCCCGTATTTAAGATATTGCACGTCCATTAGATATTTATAGTACTCTGACTGTTTAAAATAATTAACTTCTTTAATTTCTTTAGTGGTAACACTCAACCTTATTATTGTACTTGGGTTAACTCAACCTACAGGGTTTAGTACAATAAATATTTTGAGCTTCTTAAGGTGACATCATCATCATAAACGGATACGGTGACTTGATACAAATAACTAGCCTGACATACAAGCACTGCCACCATCCAAGATGCGGAGAATCTTGGGTTATCTCATGTAACCCTCACCCATAACAAGTCAAAGTGATGGTCAGTAACTCATACTCACTTAAAACCTTATCGAGCTTTAGATCAACGTAAAGTCATCGAGATCTAGGTTCTTTATGAAAGTCGGATATAAGAACTCATCTCACTGTGATCCATCAATACGTCAAGATGTACTACCATAGACAAATAACCAAGTCAAGTTACATCGTATCTATATTGCAGCCTATACCGACAACTCATCCTCAAGTTATCTCAGCTGTGATAATTTTTATATCTCAACTAGCTTAACCAATTATACAAACTTCTGTAATCTTCTACACACTATATGATCTAACTTTTGTATGAGATAATTGGACAACATATGCAATCAAGTAAACAATTTAGATAGGAGATTGAAATAGCGGTAACAAGAATATTGTATACAAGCACAACCATTCTGCTTTCAGTATATAAATTCAACACTTACCTAGCGTTCAACATAAACTAGCCTCTCGACCCCGTCTATGCTAGATTAGAAATTAATGACAACTTGCCTCCTAACCCCATCGTTATCAACTACCAAGGATAATCAAACACTATGCAATATATAACAAACAACTACCCACATATATTAATCACTCAACGACGGACTAGTCTCTCGACCCTGCTCGTCATCAAACTTATATTCCACATAAATCTGCTCTCGCATTAATTCATAATAAAACATAAACACATAATCAAGCTACACTATTCTTTCGAGTCCATGTATTAAGATCATGAAATAATCAATTTATTTGAATAAGTAATCGCAGATCATCAACACAATAATAACGATTCAAGACAATGAACCAATCTAACAATTATTTCATTACGAATCAATGATTCGTTCTCACAATAGAAATTATTCTTATAGAAATTACATAGACATAATGAAATGTGAAAAACTTACATACCGATCACTGATGAATTTATCGTCCAAAAATTCAGAATCGCACAATCCAAATATGAATCCAAGTACAAGATTCTCAAAGGAAAGGAAAAGAAAAACAAAAAAGAAAGAATTTCATGTGTGCGAGAGTGTGAAAGGTGGCTGCTCCCCTCATTTTTAAAACCCTCGAAAAAATCCCATAAAAGCCAAATTGGGCCTAAAAAGGCCCTCTCAGCGTCGGACAGGATGAAGCGGCATTGGGGGTCGCTCTCTGTCCGCCCATGCATGAGAAAATATGCACCCAGCATCGGATGGGACGAAGCTGGAGCTTAGGGTGGCTCTCTGTCTGCCCGCGCGTAAGAAAATACTCACCCAACGTCGAACGGGAGGAAGTTGGTGTTGGGATCGCTCTTTGTCCCCCCCGAGTGTAAGAAAATACGCACCCAACGCTGGTTTCGGCCCGTGGCCTTGGGTGGGTGGTGTTTGCGCGATATTTTTATGTCGCTCCGTTTCCCCTCGTCCAAAATCCGAATTGTGATTTGTTTGTGCCTACGGACTCCTGTTGAAATGCTATTCAACATAGTATACTTTTCACATTGATCATTGTCAGATCCATTTCATCCCATTTAACGTTGTTTTCTATAAAAACTTCGAAGCAAACCAAATAAGTCTGAATCGATAAATACTAATCAAAACAACAGCAAAAATACAATAAACCACGGGAAACGACATGCATAAACACACCAAGAATAAACACAAAATTATACTAAACAATAAACTCTCTAAGAGTTGAACATAAACATGACCATCTCCAGCAAACAGTCTCTAAGAGATAGATCTCTTGGAGTTGGAGGGAGCAGTTGATATGGAATAAACACCACATGTGCCAACTCATCATAAATAATAACGTGGACTGACCACGTGTACCTTAACTGGCGTAAGAACACCATATCAGCAAGATAGTCGAAGGTAATGGGCCCATAAAACTAGGTTTCAAAGCCTATATCCATAAGCCTAGGACCGTAGTCTCTAGCAGCGAAACGACATCGTACATGATAGAATATGACACTTAGAGGACTTCTGTCTCCGGATAGGAGCTGACTCTTAACGATAAAGACCTGGCACAAGAAAAGCGACACTTGTTCGGAGGATCTGCATTTATCGTATTCCTAAAAGGATTTGACATAATCCACACACCTATAAATACCCTAATTATGAAAGTATCAGGTATGCAAACTTAAGCCATCAATAAGCCTTAAACATAATATATTACTGATTTGAGCGACGTAGTATATACCCGGAGGCCTTCCTCCGGTCTTGTTTTGCAGTTGGCATGATCCGTACGTTGTCCAATTGCTTGATACGATATTCCGATCTCACGTTCACCGTCACCATTCCACTATTATTACGAGATACACCTATTTTTGTAATTATTTATTAGGTTTATAAGTTGAATCTATCAATGTTGAATAGCGTTAATAAGAAACATTAGGTAGCCAAAAAGTTTATAAGGTGGAGTCATTTCAAAAGAAGTTTGACATTGACAATTTATAGAAAAAGTAATTCAGAATGAATCCTCCTCCATTGAAATTGAAAGTTGAAGTTATTATCAAGGCCCTGAAAAAAGAAGCCGTCTGATGCCTTTTCCTTATTCTTAAGATTAATACTAATTGATTATGTTCTCAATTTTAAACTGGGTAAAATGAGTTAAGTTTATTATTTACTACTATTGTCAAACAAACGAGATATGATAAATATATTATAATCAAATATATTAAATATAACATATTATCAAGCAAATGAACCCATACGCTATCCCGTGTATACGCATATGTATGTAAGCAATTTAAGATATATTTGCAAGTCAATAAATAATTTTATGTAATTCACTTACGTTTGTGTCCAAAGAAATGGTTTTTGAAGATAAATTCATATATTAAGGTAAACTCTATTTTCTAGGCATTCTTTATTTTCTTCTATCTCATTCTTTATAATCAAGGAAGCTCGCAATAGTACTTAATGGTAGCTGTTTTTTTTGAGCGAATTAAAAATTTATACAAAAATCAAATTATATCCAATATACATGTAAAATTCAATCTCTTAATCTTTAATGACATGCTTCTCTCTTCCATCACTCGACCATTCAAAATGGGATAATTTCTTCTTCTCTCCTCCACATGGGGTGTTTAGGTATATTTAAGACTAACAAACTCCCTTTCTTCTCAATCTTTCCATTTGAATGTGACCTAACGTCCACGTAAAATATATTTGGTTATATGTTAAAATTAATTAAAGATTTGGGAGTAACTTATTTACACATTAGTAACTTATTTACATACGATTGAAAATAAACCGCATAATATTGAACACAAAATAATTGATATATATATATATATATATCAATAAGATAAGTGTTTGTGTATATTGGAGGAGATATAAAGAGATATATCGTGAATGAGAAACCTATGATTTTCTTTTTAAAGCATGCATGTTTGTGTTTAGTCGTATGCATGTTATTGTTTTATAATATGCATATGACGTTTTGTGGTATGCATTTTATGTTATGCAACATGCATACTTTATTTTCAACGACAAAATTCCTCATTATCCTTCTCCGTCGCTTTGCCGCTTCTTTCTCCGATTATCGCGAACTTATATAAACTACTACAATATATATATATATATATATATCTTTCAAAATCCGTTGTCTTATGAATATTTGAGTCCCCATAATATATTAAAGCAAGAGTTAAGAAGAACAAGATATTACCCCTGCGAAAATTAAAAGGAAATAAAGAAAACATATTTAAGTCCTTATAATATTTAAAAAAAATGATTTTTTTTTTAGATTCTTATAATAAATTAATTCCATGCATGTAAATTAATGCCATAAAAATCAAACCTTTATACCAATCAAACTTACCTACCACTAATGATGATTATGAAAATGTCCTAAATTTGCCTTTATTAGACGAATCCAATATTACCACAAATGAAAGTAAAACGATAACTTTTAATACAAAAAAGTAAAATTTCCCACTTCTTCACTATTTATAAATACAATAATTGTATTTAATAATAAAAAAATAACTAAAGGGCACCTTCTTCAAAGGGCAATGCCCACTGCTACTTTTTGAGAGCTCACTGATTTTCAAGTGGGGTTCAAGCTAACTTGGTCCGTTTGGTGTGGATGGAGAATCGCTTTTTATTTTGTCCAATAATTGAATTAATTTGTACCCATTTTACTTTCATGCCTCCACTTTTTATACATTTAGTACTCAGAATCTCGTGCACCACTATAACTAGTTGTACAAAGCACATTTCTTATGGTACAAATTGGTATTCTATACTGTTTGGTTGTTTAATTTATTTTGTTTTGTTATCTACGTCATCTGTTAAACGTTTGAATAACGACTCCTTTTCATATGTAGTAATTAGCGTTGAAATGACACCATTTCATGATTTTTTTTGCTAAGCTCATTTATTAATAGGGCAAATATTACTTTATGATTCATCGTTTGGAGAGTTTTGCAAAAATATCCCGTCGTAAAGATAATTGCAAAACAGTGTCCGTCGTTTGTGGAAACTATCACGCTATGACCCTAAGGATGAATCGTCGAGTAGAAGCGAGAATTTTGTGTGAGGAGCTCCAAGACCCTATGGCAATCATGGACCATGTTATCTACAAAGATCATTTACACCCCATAATTTGGGTAGGAGGTTTTGGATATACCCTCTTGGAGATAAGGTTAGTGTTTTCCCCATTTTTCTATTTAAATACTTGCATTATTGTTGTGATTAGCCGGGTGTTTGTGGCTACTTTATGTGCTATGAAGATCCATTTGAGGGAATGATAAAAATGGCTCTTCTCGGTTGCAAAAGAAAAAGCCATATGACAGTACAAAAGGAAAAACAGGAAGCTGAATAGAAAATTAAAGAATTGAGGGATGGTTTAGAGACGAAGATTAAAAAAATTCGAGCTGAGAACAAGTCGTTGAAGCAAGCGTTGAAAGTATAGCTAGCAAAAGTAGTAGGTCGGCCCCCCGCCCCAGGCCCGTCGGGCATTTACATTTTTCGGATCGGTCGGGCCTTTCCCTAAATTTTTCGGACCTAAAAATATGAAGCCCAAACTAGCATCGTCATTTTTTATTTATAATATATAAAATTAATATTTTTAATTGTAAAAAAATTATACTCCCTCCGTCCACCAAAAACGTGCATTTAATTCCTTTTCGGTCCGTCCACCAAAAATGTGCACTTTTCTTTTTTAGAAACACAAACTTTACATTTTTACCCTCAATTTATCCACTTATTTACAAAAAAACACTCATGGCCCACCTTTTTACACTCACAATCCATTAATATATTCATTTATTATCCAATGACACACCTTTTTATACACATTTACTTTACACTCATTACAGTTTTCTTAAAACTCGTGCCACCAAAAACGATGCACGTTTTTGGTGGACGGAGGCAGTATAAAATATAATTAATATTATTAAATAATAATAGATATGTATATTAAATAATAGGGTTATTGGCACATAAATACACCAACTTTGAGTCCATTTTGATTTTTTCCACGAAATTTAAAAATTATCACAAAATACATAAACTAACTCATTGTAGTGATTTTATCGTGATTTCAAATTAAAACCAAATTATATATGACTAAGCATCTCAGAAATTTACTATAGACAAAACGGTTAATGATATAAATGACATCGTAGAAAGAGGATATAAAAAATCGCCGTTCCATTAAAATAAATAAGATTTTTTTATTTCAAAGATTCATCGCGTCAACCCTCGTTACAAAAATCATGTCTTCTCGTTTGTTTCATCGTCTTGTATGTCTTCTCGTTTGTTTCATCGTCTTGTTCTAGTTGGGATCAAAACAATCAATATCCTCTCTCTATGATATTGTTTATGAAGGAAAAATTTAATTTACCCGTGCTCCCAATTATCTATCTTGGATGTTTAATTCATCATATATTGATTATATTCCTATCATGCTCCTATATAATTAAGTGCAACACACAAGAGTTTTCTCTTGTTTACCGTGAATTTCTGGGAAAGTAGATCAATGGCAGATTCTAGCTTTGATCTTATGGATTGTTTCCCAGATGTCAATTCTCCAATACTGAGTGGGAATAATAAGTGGAAAACACTGCAATTTTCATCCCCAATATACTCCTTATGATTTTTGAAAATCACGATATGGCTTGGGATAGTTTGATTTTTCACTACCTTGTATTTATATTGCTATCCTTAGAATCCTAAAGAGATAGGATCCTGAAACATCTAATAAATACAATAATTCTTTTTTTCTGAAGATAATTCTTAACTAGAATAATTATCTCTTGATATATAATAATATCATATAATATCTACCCAGATATAGGAGATGTATTAAATAAATAATATATAAATCAGAATAAAATCCATGTGGGATTCTTCAGGGTGGAAGAAAATTCTATAACTCCAGGCCTAGATGGGCCAACCCAGAGATCAAATACAAAGAATAAAGATGGGCCTAAGATGGATAAACCCAGAAGATAAATTATCTTATGTTCAGCCCAGAAGATAAATTAATTCATAAACATTTATTCATTCTAATAGAAAATAAATGCTGACTTACTCCTTTATTGTCGAAGTTGAGTCGGACTTGTACTTAGACTTACGAATCCCCGTATTTAAGATATCACACGTTCATTAATTATTTATATCACTCTGACTGCTTAAAATAATTAATCTCTTTAATTCCTTAAGTAGTACCACTCAATCTTATTATTGTACTTGAGCCAACTCAACCTGAAAGGTTTAGTAAAATAAACCTTTTGAGCTCCATAAGGGGACATCATCATCAAAAACGGATACAATGACTCGATATAGGTAACTATCATGACATACAAGTACTGCCACCAACCAAGATGCGGTGAATTTCAGGTTATCTCTTGCAATCCTCACCTATAATAAGTCAAAGTGATGGTCAGTAACTTATATTCACCTAAAACCTTATCGAGTTTAAGATTAACGTATAGTCACCGAGATCTAGATTCTTCATGACAGTCAGATAGAAGAAATCATTACACAAAACCAAACAAGAAAAAACAAAACAAAAACAAACAAAAAGAAAACAAAACAAAACAGAAACGAACAAAACAAAACAAAGAAAAACATTGGGTAACCTCCCAACAAGTACTAAATTTAAATGTATTTAGCTAGACTATTTCATACCTCGATCAATCTGACGTTTTGGCAGCTGACTTCTTCCCAAATCTGTGCTTGCCCCTATACTTAGTATTTACAGCAGACCACCACTAAGTGTGGAAGTGGCTCCCCCCAAACTTGAACACATCACTCGGAGTTCCATGCCGAGTCCATCTATTCTTTGTAGCAGCCTCGTCAACTGGTCGGTTGCCATCCACGTGTGAGATTGGGCTAGCTGTGACAGTAGTGATTGAATAGCAATCTTCATGCTCTGAACTATCGTGTCGCTGGATGGCATCATATATTGAAATTTTCAGCTCTTCATCGTTGACACGAAGTGTGAGATCACCTTCCTGCACATCAATTAAAGCACGACCAGTGGCTAGAAAAAGCCGACCCAAGATTAGTGGTTGATGTATGTCTAAAATAACAAAATCAGCTGGAAAGACAATCCCGAATTCTTACCAACACATCCTCAACTACTCCCTTAGGATATGATATTGACATGTCCGCCATCATCAATGAAATCGTAGTTGGCTTCATCTTGCCCAGTTCCAAGCGGTTGAACACAGATAAGGGCATCAGATTGATGCTCGCTCCCAAATCACACAACACGTTGGGGAATGTATGCTCTGCAATCTTGCACTCTAATGTGAAGCTCCCCGGATCCTTCTATTTCAGCGGCAACTTTCTCTGTAAAATAGCACTGCATTCTTCAGAAAGGTTAATTTTTTCAAATTTCCCTAACTTCTTCTTGCTCGCCATTGCATCTTTGAGAAATTTTACATATCCGGGCATATTCTTAAGCGCATCAAAGAGAGGTATGTTGATGTTGACTTTCTAGAACATCTCTTTGAATCGGGCGAACTCCTCGTCATATTTTTTTTCCGAGCCGTTGAGAAAATGGAGCATTGGCTACTAGAGGCGTCAGTTAGCTCGCGGCTTTCCCTCGTGAGGTCTTATCTATACGTCTTCACGGGACTACCTCGCGAGTCAAGGTCATGAAGTGTGATTCTGTGTCAGGCCCGTCTTTCTTCGTGGGATTCCCTCGCGACCCTTCCTCGCGAGAGAAGGTCGCGAGGCACGGTTCTCGTGTGCAGTGTCGTCGCGAGGCAACCTCGCGACAGGTTGTCGCGAGGATTGCTCGCGAGGCGAGAATCCGCCAGATCGTCTTGCTCGTTCTTCTCCCCTCCTTCATGTTCCATGTGATTAGCATATGATGCTTCGCTCCTCAAATAGATTGCATTGCACTAGTTCGGAGTAGTGTGATTCTTCGGATTTTGTTTAGTGTTGCTTGGGAATTGCCCTTGCTTGTGCATCCCAGCTCTCTCATTGGCCATTTGAGTCACTTGGTTCTCCACCATCTTCATTTGCTTTCCAAGGGTATGACAGTATTATTTATGGCATTGACTATGCTCTCCAGAGTGTTCAGCCTATTCCCAATCTGTTGGATCTGAATATTTTGTCGAGCCACAATTTGTTGGTGACTCGCTGCAATTTGCTGATTGCTCACCAACACTTGTTGCATCATATCTTCGAGGCTCGACTTCTTCGGCTCCAAAATCATCCCATTATTAACAGCAAAACTAGGTGGTGGTTGCTGAGCATTCTGCGCATTAGCATCGGAAAAATTCGGGTGATTCCTATTGTTGGGATGATAGGGTGGATTCCCACTCTGATTCCCCTGAAAATTATTCCTTTGGTTCACATAGTGAACCTCCTCACTATTCTGCACCATGGCCATAGTCATCCTTTCAGCTTCGTACTCCTTCTGCAGAGATGTAAATTTTTCTAACCGATCATCATATCTGTTGTAAAGTTTTGCAGCTGCAACTTTCCTGATCGACTGTCTCTCCATCGGCCACTGATAACTGTTGGATGCCATCTCCTCAATTATTCTCAAAGCTTCATCTATTTCTCTGTTGAGCAGGCATCCTACGGCTGAAGCATCTACAATGCTACGGGTGTTAGCAATGAGTCCATTATAAAATTGTGTCACTTGTTGTTCAGGTGAAAACCCATGCTGTGGACACTTTCGGAGAAGGTTTCTGAATCTTCCCAGGCTTCGAACAACGACTCATCTCCCAATTGTGAAAAGTGAGAGATCTCAGCAATGATCTTTTGTGCCTTGGCAAGTGGGAATTATTTGGATAGAAACTTCTCATAGAGCTGCTCCCACGTGGTAATCCGTGATCTGTCCAAGCTCTTGAACCATTCTTTCGCCTTACTTCTCAGCGAAAATATGAACATCCGCATCCGAATGGCATCAGCTGGCACTCCATTCTGCTTGATAGTGTCACATATATTAAGGAATGCCTACAAATGTGCATTGGGGTCTTCAGTAACCCCTCCCCCAAACTGCTCCGCTTGTATCATATTGATGAGGGCAGGCTTTAACTCGAAGTTGTTAGCATTGATGTTCGGCCCACATCATCCGCCTTGGAACTGATCAGTCGGTGGCCTGTACATGTGGTTGAGCGGTATTGGTTGTGCTCGGCCTCCAACTTAGCCCATTTGATTCTGCAACGCCATTGGCATTACATTGCAGCTAGCATCTCCTCCATTTCTGTCATCCGATCATGGCCTTGGGGATGTCTATTTGCCATCTCTTGTCTTCTTTCTCTGCGCTCTCTCTTATGTGATTTCTCAATCTCAAGATCCAATGGAATAATTTCTTTTCTTTGTGATCTTGTAATCATGCACTGCGCAAAAAGACAACAACCAAATCAAACCAAGCAATAAAACAGAATATATATATATATATATATATTATTTTTTTTATATAATCCTGAATTAATAACTACAATTCAGAAAATTATCACTATGAAATCTAAACAGCCCCCGGCAATGGCACAAAAATTTGATAGCTATAATTCCTACCAAAATAATGATAGTAAAACAACAAGTATATATATCATATCCATAGGGACTGCAACTCGAGAACGCAGCAAATAATTAACAAAGAATATCAAGAGAGAGATGTTTATAAAACTAGATACAAATATAAATAAGGAATAAACCAGATATAAAAGACTGATCATAAGGATGTACTTAACCTAACCAGATTCACATAATTCAACTTATTTATATGTTTACTAATTTAATCCGCATTCATATCAATGATCACTAATGTAACAATAGTTTCCACCAGGACAGCCTATAGTAGTAGGTTAGCCTAAACTCTATCTCCGTCGGGTCTCAAGAAAAGTAAGCTAATTACCAAAAGCACACAAAGAATAACCTCCTACAGTTCACTTATCTCTGCCAGGTCTCAAGGTAAAAGCTGTATTATGTATTCAAGTTATCGATTATGCAATTAGTTCCGCCAAGACATCAATTACATAACTAGCATGCATCAATATTGGCCAGATATCAACACATGAGAATTAAAACCTAGAATCATAAAGCATGAATGGGATGGCAAAACAGTATCAACAGATCAATCATGCAAATCTAGTCAGACATACAAACCCTATGATCAATACATAATTTATCTACTCATAATGACAATACTAAAGCAATAAATAAATAAAGATAACATAAACTGAATTAAATAAATAAAACCATAGGAATCCAAGATGAACAACGTAGCGACTTCGATCCGAAAATAAACTGAACATGAATAAACTACACTACGAAAGCAAAGAAAACTGAAAGCTATATTCTATGCTGTAAAAATAAACATGCGTAAGAAAAATGAGTGTTATGTTCTAAAGTCTACGTCTAAAGCTAAGGTCTCTCTCGTAAAGTGTGTCTTTGTTTACGTCTCTGACTGCGTGCTGATTTATCAACCTAGGCCACATCGCCCTATCTCACGAGTTTGTCCCGCGATGGAATGCTGCGATCGAATGTCGCGAGACATACCTTTCTGGCGCACGTCCGCCCGACGTTGGCTCGCGACCTTTGATCAAAGTGAATGTCGCGAATGTTGTCCGTCTCTCCTAGCGAGTTTGTCTCACGACCTTTGTTCACGAGCAAATGTCGCGAGGCAAATTCCGCCCTTCCTCGCATGCTATGATCGTGCGTCTTTGTTGCGAGGGTAAGTCGCGAAGCGTCGTGAGCCGGAATTCCTCTTTAATCGTGATCTACCTTTTTGACACCAAAACCTGTGCTAAAATGACACGAAATACACACGGCATAATATCTTCCAAGGTAAACATAAATATATCAAAAGACAGCTCAAAAGATCACTTATCAATTATAAACGAAACAAATATAGCCTTATAAATCAGGTAAAAATTAGGCTTATCACTACGCTTGACATCGAGCGCTGCTCGGGGCTCACTCGGCCTCGCATATTTGCATGCTCTCCGTGCACCAGGTTTGTCCATGTGCACGACGGGCACCCGCGAGTTGGAGCCACGTGAAGCTGTTGTTGTCATTGTTCCGCCAGCATGCTTGGGCGCGATGCATGTCGGGATGTTGTGCACTCGCACGCCTAGCCCATGCTGCCAGCCGCGGTACCCGCTGCTCGCGTGCCTTCCGTCGTGCCGTGCGATGGAACTCCATCTTATCCTTTCATTTTTCGTGTTCTTTGTCTTCGTTCTTTATTTTTACAGATATAATTTATAGAAAAAATAAATTCTAATCAACCATGGATTTTCTCATGGTGAAATGATTCCAACGAAAAAATAAAATAAGCTTTGATGAACGACAAATCCATAATTAATTATAAAGCATGTAATAATAAAACGTGAATTAATCTAACAGAGCCAAGATACTGAACCCAGACTCTGATACAAATTGAAGGGAAAACTTAATTTACATGTGCTCCCAATGATCTATCTTGGATGTTTAATTCATCATATACATTGATTATATTCCTAGCATGCTCCTATATAATTAATTACAATACACATGGGCTTTCTCATATTTACCTGTGAATTTCTAGGATAGTAGATCAATGGCAGACTCCAGCTTTGATCTTCTAGACTATTTCCCCGGATGCCTATTCTCCAATACTGAGTGAGAGTAATTTATGGAGAATAATGTAATTTTTGCCTCTATATACTCCTTCTGATTTTTTAAAATCACTATATGGATTGGGATAATTTGATTTTCTCATATCTTGTATTTATAGCACTATCCCTATAATCCTTAAGAGATAAGATCATGGCATATCTAATAAATACAATAATTATCTTCTTCACTTAAGATAATGCTTATCTAGAATAATTATCTCTTTATATCTAATAATATCAAATAATATCTATCTAGATATATGAGATGTATTGAATAAATAATACATAAATCATAACAGAATCCCTATGGGATTCTTCAGGGTGGACGAAAATTCTACACCTCCAGGTCTTGATGGCCAGCCCATGGATCAAATATAAGGAATAAAGATGGGCATAAAGTGAATTAATTATCTTATGTTCACCCTAGAATATAAATTAATTCATAAACATTTATTCATTCTACTAGAGAATAAATATTGACTTACTTCTTTATTGCCGAAGTTGAGACGGGCTTGTACTTAGACTTATGAATCCCTGTATTTAAGATATTGCACGTCCATTAGTTATTTATAACACTCTGACTGCTTAAAATACTTAATCTCTTTAATTCTTTAAGTAGTACCACTTAACCTTATTATTGTACTTGAGCTAACTCAACCTGCATGGTTTAGTAAAATAAACCTTTTGAGCTCCTTAAGGAAACATCATCATCCTAAACGGATACAATGACTCGATACAGGTAACTAGCATGACATACAAGCACTGCCACCACCCAGGATGTAGAGAATCTAAGGTTAACTCATGTAACCCTCACCCATAACAAGTCAAAGTGATGGTCAGTAACTCATACTCACATAAAACCTTGTCGAGTTTTAGATCAACATAAAGTCAACGAGATCTAGGTTCTTCACGACGGTCAGATAGAAAAACTCATCTCACTTTGATCCATAAATACGTCAAGACTTATCAGCATAGACAAACAACCAAGTCAAGTTTCTTCTTATCTATACTACAGCCTATACCGACAACTTGTCCTCAAGTTGTCTCAGCTGTGATATTTATATCTCAACTAGCTTAACCAATCATACAGACTTATGTGATTTTCTACACACTGTATGATCTAACTTCTGTATGAGATAATGGGACAACATATGCAATCAAGTAAACAATTCAGATAGGAGATTGAAATAATGGTAACAGGAAACATTATATACATGCTCAATCATTCCGTTTTTTGTATACAAACCCAACGGTTTATATTACTGACCGCTTTGTCTATGGTAACTTTTTTAAATGTCAATTCCGATCTAATTTGACTTGAATTTGAAATTATGGTCAAATTACTAACGTGATTAAGTTTGTCTATTTGTGACAATTTTTAAAGTTCGTGGAAAAAAATAAAATTAACTCAAAGTTGGTGTATTTATGCGCCAATAACCCTAAATAATATTATAAATATGTATATTTAATAGAATACCGGTGCTTTTTTAGTCCGAAACCTCGGGCTTTTTTGGTCCGAAGCCCGGTAGGCTCGGGGTACTTTTCAGGCAAGGTTTTTAGGCTCGATTTTATTCGGACCTTTAATTTTTAAGCTCAAACCTCAGGTATCCCGGGTGAGCTTTTTGAGCCGGGCTCTTTTGTCGGATCTAGTTGAAAGAGACGAAGTTTAGACTTCACACTTTGTATTTTTTGTTCCTTGTCACATGTTTGACTTTCTTGACTTGGATGTTTGTAGACAAAGTTCAATTTCTACCATCTTCAAGACGTCGACTTCCTCAGTAATTTCATATCGTATTGGCAAGTTAAATATGTATTTGTTGGTTTGTCTCGAACATTTGTTATTGTAATATGGTTATAATTATGTATTAGCAAGTTTGGTTGATTTTGTTGGTTTGTCACATTCGCAAGCTTCAGGCAGCAACAATAAACTACTTTTGTTGGTTTGGATCATGATTTTTGGTGACCTTCTTGATCGAAATTAACACAAGAATTATTGTGACTATTATAGTACTGAAATGAGCAAGCTTTGGGCAGTAGTAAACACAATAATTATTGAAATCAATTGGATCCAAAATTAACACAAAAATATTTTGATTATGATTAATAATGGTGACCAAATTTGCACTTAAATAAGTTGAAATCAATAAAGAAGTAAATGGAACAAAACGATTGAACCAGTCATTCATCACCACTGCTCTTTCTCCAAATCACTTAGGTGTTACTCTCATTCTTGATAATTGTAAATAGAACAAAACAATGAAATAGATTATCAACGATGCAGACTTCAAATTTCCATTAACAATCATTTTGCAATACAAGCTACTGCAAATACAAAACATAAGATGATCTAATGCCCCAAATACACTATGTCATAAAATCAACAATCACATATAATAGCTTAAAAGGTTTAGGGTTATGATGTCATCCACAAAATCAAAAACACACTAATGTAGTTCAAGGGTTCTAATGTCATCCACAAAAATCACACTAATGCAGTTCAAGGTGGTGCTAGATTGTCAACTTGATTGCCTTGACTTCTCCTCGAGTACCTTAACTGCGTCGAGTGCTTCCATCTTCATTTGGATTAGAATGTGATCCTCGACGGGTCCTCTATTACTACCTCGAGTGCTCCCTCGACTGCTCCCACTCACAAAATATACATGATGCGTTCGAGGATCCTGAAACCAAGCAAGTGAGTCGAAATCACACAAGTCTTTCATCTATGTAACAAGATAATTTTATTCTTACTTGGACATAAATATTCCCAATATTCACCGATATTAGTGTACCATATCCTTTTCGTACCTAGAGATGAAAATATTTGACAACTAAATAGATAAATAGTATTTGACAACTCACAAGAAAAGATGACTAGATATGAGAATAACTTACATGTCATGTCTTCGTTTGCATGACATACTTCACAGTACTATTGGTCTTACTACTTTCCATCGATCAAAGAGGAGCCCTTGGTTGTCTAGCTCGTGGAACTCTATCTCTAGAAACTCTTGCAGGCTCCTTATGTTATAAGAATAAAATGTTAAAAACAAAGTGAAAATGTTTTCAGTAAGAAATATATGTACATACCTGATTGACTCTTGCTGGTTTCTTACATATTCGTTTATTATGGTCAAAACTTCCACAATTCTTACAAGACATTCGTAATCCACGCATCGAAAATTTCATTGTGGACTTGTTTGGCATGTTATCAAGTCATCTCTTTCTTTTCTTCTTAGGTTTCCCAGGTGCTTTTGAATATTCCAGAGGCAACACATAAGCTTCTTCAGCTAATGGCCAAGACCTAGATCCACATAGGGGATTTATGCCAAACTTATAACACGCTCTTGCATTGGTCTTGTAATAGAACTTATCAACATATTGAAGGAAATCTGATTTTAACCCTCCCGGGATCTATCTTGGATGTTTAATTCACCATACATTGATTATATACCTAGCATGTACCTATAGAATTAATTGCAACACATTGGTGTTTTCTCGTGTTCACCTGCGAATTTGTCGGACAAAGAATAAGATCAAAACTTGTGCTTTGATCTTCTGGATTGTATCTCGTTCGCCAAAACTCCAATGCTGAGTGAGAGCAATCTATAGAGAGTACTGCAAAAAATCGCATTCTTTCACACTATGAAAATCTCGAAAATCCCAACTATGTGAATAGTATAATTTTCGAAAACTTCTTCACTTAGGATTAGTGTTATACTGATTTTATCTCACCTTATATTTATAATGCAACCATAGAAACCTATTAGGATAAGATCTCTACATATCTAATAAATATAATCATATCTTTTCAGATAGAGAGAATTAGAACAGTGTCCCAATGGGACTATCCTATGTGGTGGACGAATTTCAACAGTCCAGGCCTTGTTGGGCCATCCCAGGGATCAAATGCAAGGAATAAAGATGGTCCTCAAATAAATTAATTATCTTAAGTTCACCCCAGAACATAAATTAATCCATAACCATTTATTCATGCCACTAGAGAATAAATGCTGACTTACCCCTTTATTTCCGAAGTTGAGTCGGGCTTACACTTAGACTTCACGAATCCTCGTATTTAAGATATCACACGTCCATTAATTATTTATAGCGTTCTGACTGCTTAAAGTAATTAATCTCTTTAATTCATTAAATAGTATCACTCAATCTTATTATTGTACTTGAAATAACTCAACCTACATGGTTTAGTACAATAAACCTTTTGAGCTTCTTAAGGGGACATCATCATCCTAAATGGATACGGGGACTCGATACATATAACTAGCATGACATACAAAAACTGCCACCACTCAAGATGTGGAGAATATTATGTTATCTCATGTAACCCTCACCAATAGTAAGTCAAAGTGATGGTCAGCAACTCATACTCACCTAAAACCTTATCGAGGTTTAGATCAACGTAAAGTCACCGAGATCTAGGTTCTTCACGACGATCAGATAGAAGAACTCATCTCACTGTGATCCATCAATACGTCAGAGACGTACCAGTATAGACAAGCAACCAAGTCAAGTCACTTCTTATCTATACCGCAGCCTATACCGATAACTCGTCCTACAGTTATCTCAGTTGTGATCTTTTTTATATCTCATTAATCTTGACCAATCATACAAACTTCTGTGATCTTCTAGACACTGTATGATCTAACTTATATATGAGATAAAGGGACATACATAGGCAATCAAGTGAACAATTCAGATAGAAGATTGTAATAGTGGTAACAGGAATCATTGTATACAAGCTCAACCAAAACTGCTTTCAATATACAAATCCAACACATATGCCACAAGATCCTCTCTATTATGAAAAATACAACTTAAACCATGACAACACAGAATACCAGTCAATTCCCATGCCCTACAAGTACACACCTTCTCAACAAGATCAACAATGTGTAAGTTATCATTACAATCTGCCTCATAATCTCCCCCAAGTGTAGGTCTAACTATGCACAACCTCATAAAACTATGTATCTTTGTCAGCTTTGTTATGATGTTGGGACATAGTGGATCAGAAGAATCTAAACTTTTATCGATGCTAGTTGACAAATTATATATCCTACACATAATACGCATCTTAATATCTTCTAGTATATCGATCATTGACTTATCTCTACACCTTAAAATGTAACTATTAAATGTCTCACACACATTATTCAGAATAGTGTCTGTCTTTGTGAAAGAGTTTATCAGGGCCTTATAGAATGAAGTAGGTCCTTTGCTCAAGAAATCATTAACTGCTTGTAGACTCGTAGCTTTCAATTTGTTTATAAATCATTCATACTCTAGCATTGATGTAGACCTCGTAATCTGCCAGAATAACTCTTTGGATTTGGGTTCTAGGAAATGCTTTTTCCAGTTGGCATAAATATGCCTCACACAGTGTCTATGCTCACCATTGGGAGCCAGCCTTTGAATTCTATTTATCAAAACTTGAAAAATTAAAAATACATTTTAATTCATTGTATTTGTATCAAAATGCTTCTTCCAGTTGGAATAAAATACCTTTTGTTTGTCGATCATGAATGTCCAACCTAGACCGTCTGAGATATTGAGATCATCAAACAAACGCTCAAAAAATCATGACCAATTTTGTTCGTTTTCCTTTTCAACCACAACCTAAGCTATGGGATATATCTCGTTATTGAAATCTTTAGAAACTGCAGCTAGCAATGCTCATCCTAACACTGTCTTCAACAAGCAAGCATCAAAGTCGATGTATCTCCTACAACCAACAAGAAAACCTTTCTGTAGTGCTGAAAATCCAGTGTATATTCATTCAAACACAGGTCGTTCTTGTTTATCCAAGTATGTCTTCAACCCAAAATGACCCTATTTGTCATTCTTCATCAATTCTAAGACATATGGTCTAAGCTTTGCATAATGCTCATAAAATATACCCATTATCTATTCCAATGCCAGCCATTTTCCCTTGTAGCATTTTATAGGTCTAACTGTGCAACCATATGCAATGCGCATTTCATCCACCATTTCCTTATTGGTGAGGTTTGCATTGTTTCTCAACTTTGGCAGAAAATTGGCGGCCACAAACTTGGAATTAGCTAATTATCTTGTATGTTGTATTGAACTCTTACACAAGTATGTTTGTCATTCAATGTATTAATAATAAAGGTGGGTTCTCCATGGATCAAACTCACGTATATTTTCCGTCTGCATCCCTTGCTGCAAGTAGCTTATACTTTACCACTTGAACTCTTACTCCACCTAATATTATAATTAACCATTTGCAATGGCCCAATGTCTCACAATCTCCTGGCACACTTTTTTATCTTTGAATCTTAACCTAATTTCTAGATTCATATTTATGTATTGAGTGTTACTGGAATAAAGCTTAGTCTTCATTTTAGTGTGTCCATCACCATCCAAGCTTTGACAAGATGCATCTGAGTACATTTCCTCAACATGTGGAACTTCTTAAATATTTAAAACCATCTTCTTCAATGCTTTAGCAACCCTTTTCCCTTTTTTTTGTCTTCAATTTTTTGAGAGAACCCTTTAACTTTTATGTACTCCTTTTTATTTTTCTAGCTTCAAAAAGCTGTAACACCCTGACTTACTTAATCAAGTAATTAGGCTGTTACGTGGGTTAAGAAAGAAAGGAAAGGAATAAAGACGAACATCAATAGTCTGATACCACAGGTTAAACAAACCTGACAAGGAATATACATATTCAAGCATACTAAAAGAGATAGAATGGAGTCTTACAGAGGATGATTCTAGGTCCTCAAACCACAAAGATGATCAAGAGTAGAAAGCGACGGCTGAGGACGGATAATCAGAACAAGATAATCAAGATCAATCCGACATTGATCTGATATCACAGGTTAGACTAGTTTTACAATGAATGTAAGAACTCAAACATGCTTTCACAAAAATAAAATCTTTAGTTAGCTAGGGTCGAAAGCATGACTCATCAATAACTTAGAAGCATTTTATACGATATCGATCCAACAAAACAATTACCGACATTCTAAAGAAATCCTTGTTCATAGAAGCAAGTCGACATCATAACAGAAATGTCGAGATCTCATCAACAAAATGAAACTGTCATCAGGGCAAATATCAGAACACAAAGCAAACAAAGGCCAAAGCTCGGCAACAAGAAGTGTGGCTGAGAATCATGTATGATGACATAAGACTCTGCGCAAACAAGACATGACAACAACAAATTAAGAATACCATCATGAGACATGACATCTAGAGAAGCTCCTCTGCACAACATTCGATTCCAGCATCCTCTCAATCTCATCCTGCATATTTAGAAATATATGCAGGGCGTGAGTACTAGATGCACTCAATTGGGTATATGCCGAAAACATTTAAAACATTGCTCTTAGAGCTATAAGATTGACTTGCCATAACATTTGCAACACACAAGAGTTTTCAGTTAAATAACATGTGCATGCTTCTGAAATAAACTTACTTGCTTTCATGCTCATATATTCAAGATGCAACATTAAACATGCGTCTGCAGACATTATCACATTCATTAACCATATCTACGCACTCTTGTGTTGAGAAGTAGGCCTCCTTCTCAAACACCGTGATCGGCCATTTGGCTCACGATCACTCTGTGTACAAAAACCCTTACTGGCAGCTCGTCCAGTATAGGGCCGATATCGTCCATTTCTCGTAGATAGGCAACATGCATCATGCATCATGCTCAAAAACTTGGCAAGTCAGTCAACTTTACATAAGTTCAAGATCTAAGCCTTCATATTTTCGAAAATTTCAAGAATTTTCAAAGGATGAACTCATGCTCGAAAATTCGACACTAAACAACTCATAGGCGATAGATCTATCATAATATCAAAAGATAATTGAACAAAACATGCTCCTTCAAACAAACTCAAAAGGACCGAAAATTTGAAGCTTTCAAAGGTTCATGATTTTGAATTTTAAACCATAAATATGTTCTAGATGTGAAGATCTACCTTATGCGAAGACGGATCGCGAATCCAACGGTTAGATCTTCGTAGAATTAAGCTTGAATAACTTGAAAATGGAAGTGTGTGTGTTTCGAAATTTGAGGGAGAAATGGGATGGAAATGAAGTGTTTTAGAAGCTTTAAGCATATATATATATATATATATATATATATATATATATATATATATATATATCATTTTACTATTCAACAAAATCTTCTTTCCCATGAGAAGCTTTAACTTTTCTAGAAAATTCTAAGCTTATTCCATAAGCAATCCCCTATATATATTTTAATAGCTTATCTTAGAAGCTTGTCCTTATCTTATCTCATAAGCTTTTGTCTAGAAAATTTAGCTTATCTTATAAGCTTATCGATTGTCATTATCTTGGGCTTATTACAACGTATTGATGCTAGGCCCAATTTATTAGGGACGTCATGTCCTCATTCGAAAATATATATATACTTTTGAAATTAACAACTCAAAATAAATCAATAGAAATATAGAAATTGCTAGTGAGTTGAAATTTTTCATAAATCTTTCTTTCTAAAACAAACATCATATTTTGACTATTCAAAAGTATTTTTGGTCTCAAAAACCATTTTGAGCAATTTGCTCTTGATCCAGGTTTATTCAGCAAACAAAGATATCAAAATGGTAAAGACTCTGAAATTCTATGACTCTTGGATCAAGACTTTTATGAACACATATCTTATCATAGACTCTTGAAATCTAGATCTTCTCATGCTAATAAATACTTTAGAATCTTTTCTAAGATTCTATCTCGAATCTATCTCAGATTCTATTTGCTCGACTCAAAGCTTAACATAAAAGCTTTTAACTTAAACAACTCTTTCTTAAGGATGCAATGCCCTTCTCATAAGCTCTTAATCAAGAGCTAATCTCTGCTACAGGAATGTGGGGTATTACAAAAAACTCTTCATCTTTATCCGCAAAGTCTTTATCATCCAACCCATCATGAGACATGGGATCATCTTCCATCAATTTTTCATGTAACTCAAAGTCAATGTCCTCTTCATCTATATCTTCATCATCCACTTCATTCCCTTTCTCATTTTCCTTCTCAATAACTTGGTCATTATCAATTTTCTTCTCACATTCACAGAATATATAAAAAAAAAATTGGTCATCAACAAATCTTATAGCATTACTTACGAAATCAATCTTGTCATCAACTACATTCACAAACAAGACTCACCAAAACTTTATCCTTAAAACCATATCTCACAAACCTACTATACCCTAAATCCACTAGCATCAACTCAGTAATAAAGGCTTCACCGCAATCAAATACATCATACTCAGGCACATCAAAAAACACCATGCACGTATATCTCTTGTTGTTGATAAAAGACCCACCATGCCATAACCTAGGCATAACAATAAGAGCTGTTGGATTTGTATACTGAAAGTAGATTGTTTGAGCTTGTATACACTATTTTTTGTCACCATAATTCTGATCTCCTATCTGAATTGTTTACTTGATTGCACATGTTGTCTCAATATCTCATATAAAAGTTAGATCATACAGTGCGTAGAAGATCATAGAAGTTTGTATGATTGGTTAAGTTGATTGATATATGAAAAAAATCACAACTAAGACAATTTGATGACAAGTTATCAGTATAAGCTGCAACATAGATAAGAAGTAACTTGACTTGGTTACTTGTCTATGCTGGTACGTCTTGATTTATCGATGGATCACAGTGAGATGAGTTCTTCTATCTGACCATCATGAAGAACTTGTATCTCGGTGACTTTCGTTGATCTAAACCTCGATAAGATTTCGGGTGAATATGAGTTACTGACCATCTCTTTGATTTGTTATGGGTGGGGTTAATGTGATAATCCGAGATTCTTTGCATCTTGGGTGGTGGCAGTGCTTGTATGTCATGTTGGCTATCTGTATCGAGTCAATGTATCCGTTTATGATGATGAAGTCCCCTTAAGGAGCTCAAAAAATTATTGTACTAAATCCTGCAAGTTGAGTTAGATCAAGTACAATAATAAGATTGAGTGGTACTACTTAAGAAATTAAAGAGATTAATTATTTTAAGCAGTCAGAGTGTTATAAATAATTAATGGACATGTGATATCTTAAACATGGGAATTCGTAAGTCTAAGTACAAGCTCGACTCAACTTCGATAATAAAGCTATAAGTTAGCATTTGTTCTCTTATGGAATAAATAAATATTTATGAATTAATTTATCTAATGGAATAAATAAATATTTATGAATTAATTTATGTTGTGGGTTGAACATAAGAAAATTAATTCATTTGAGATCCATCTTTATTTCTTGTATTTGATCTCTGGGATGGCCCATCAAGGCCTATTACTGCTGTAATTTCCAGCCACCCCTATGAAATCTCATTGGGATTTTGTTCTGATTAATGTATTATTTATTTAATATGTCTCGTAATCTAGATAGATATTATATGATATTATTAGATATCAAGAGATAATTATTCTAGAAATGAATTATCTTCATGGAAGAAGATAATTATTTTATTTATTATATGTGCCAAAGTCTTATCATCATAGGATTCTAAGGCGAGCACTATAAATACAAGGTAGGAGAAAATCAGATTATCCTCTCCGCATTGTGAATTTTGAAAATCACAGTATTGGAGATCAAACATTCGGTACACAGTCCAAAAGATCAAAGCTGGCGTCAGTTATTGATCACTTGTGCCAAAAATTTGCAGGTAAACACGAGAAAACCCTATGTGATGCAAATTAATTATATAGAAGCATGCTAGGAATATAATCAATATATGGTGAATTAAACATCCAAGATAGATTCTTGAGATCATAATTGGTAACAGATTCAGGGAGCAATATCTTGGCTCTGTTGGATTAATTCACGTTTGATTATTACGCGTGCTATAATTAATTATAGATTCATCGTTCATTGTGGCTCAATTATTTATTTTTTTGTTGGAATCGTTTTTCACCACGAGAAAATCCGTGGTTAGATTAGAATTTATTTTTCTGTAAATTATATCAGTAAAAATGAAGAACAGGATGAGACGATAGATCCCATCGTACGGGAAGCGCATGCGATAGGGGGACGGGAAGCACGCGCGTGCGCGTGCGACGCCGTGTGACCCGGCCGTACGCAGGCGGAACGACGAACAACTTCCAGTAGTAGCAACAGCACGCGGGAGCCCATCGTAAGAATCGTGCAGGTGGACCTAGCATACAAGGGACGTACGATGTAGGTTGGATGTGAGACGAGGCAACGGGACGAGGCAGACGACAGCAGCGGCTTAGGACGGGCGCCCGTAGTGCAAAGTACTCATGCAGTCCCAGTGCTAGGCGTATGTGTCTACGCATGGGGGGAGACATGTGATGGGGCAATGGGACGAAGAGCGCTGCGAGCACGTGCTGGGCACGAGCACCACGCGGCCTTAGCGTGCAAGCTCGTGCTCTCACCCGCACACGCACATCACCTTCCTTATCAAGGCATGGGACGAGGCAGCACTGGGAGGCGTTGGGCTGTGCCCTAGTGCACGGTCTAGCCCACCCGAGCTGATCTGGCACAGTTTTACCCAACCCGGATCTGGTACGACTTGGATCCAGTTTTTCGACTCGACCAGTTTTTCAACCCGAATCACTGTTCCGACGAAGATTCGATTTTGTGGCCCAAATCAAGTTTTGACGAGTCTGATTCGTACCCGAGCATGCAAGGTCTATTTTAAAAACAAATTGAAGATCTGTACTATGCAAAATTATGTAATAAATTGGCCAGGAATGTACAAATGGGCCGTGAACGAATTTAATTTTATTTTTAATTTTTCATAGCATGTCGTGGATGTTTAAATTATGCAAAAGCATGCAATGTATGTTTAATTACGTGGAGAAGCATGAGATATATGTTTACGTGAATAACTATGTATAGCAAGCATGCTAGGTTTATCACGTTTTAAAGCATGTTTAGAATTCTGCGAGCATGTTTACATGTTGAGTTCTAGAAAGAGCGTGTTAGGACTACGTGATCTGCATGGACAAACCTATTGAAATAAAAAGACTAAGCAAGAAATCCGATGTTTTAATTCTTAATTTAAAATCGTCAAGACATCCATATTTTGATCTCTAAACAAAAGATACGCACTGTGAGTAAACGTTCACACGTATGGCTTCCTTGCACTGTTTATCCTAAGTTTGCTTGATGAGATTTCTAAATAAAATATTTTATTCTATTGAGAAGTGGGTGTTTTATGTGCAAACGTTCACTCGCATGGCTTGTGCGATTTTCATAAGTTCTCTAGAAGAATATGTAAAATGAGATGACAATCGAAATTAAATTAGAAGCAGTTCGGTCCGAGTGAGTATATCAATTCTAAGAATTTGATCTCCGCTGTCAAAATTGTGGTCACTGCGCAGGAATCTCCTCAAGTACAACTTCCCGCAAAGTCCCTTCTTGCGATAGTGATGTGGTCTAGTTAAGGTCCAATTATTAATTGCATTTTTCGAAAGGTTAAGTTGACAAGGAATGGAATTAAACAATTAAAATGTTAGTTTTAGTCTGATCGAGGGATTCATGTGTAAACTATAGGAAAATCTAATTTTACTCATACTCCCGATGATCTATCTTGGATGTTTAGTTCATCATACATTGATTATATTCCTACTATGTATCTATATAATTAATTACAACACATAGGTGTTTACTCGTGTTTACCTATAAATTTCTGGGATAACAGATCTATTGCGAACTCCTGCTCTGATCTTTTGGACTGTATCTCGGATGCCTATTCTCCAATATTGAGTGAGAGTAATCTATGGAGAATACTGCAAAATTTCGCCTCCTATATCTTTTTATGTGATTTTCGAAAATCACAATATGCATAAGATTAATCTGATTTTCTCTCACCTTGTATTTATAATGCATTCCTAGAATCCTATTTAGATAGGATCCTTGCATATCTAATAAATACAATAATTATCTTCAATCAATGAATATAATTCATATCTAGAATAATTTTCTCTTGATATCTAATAATATCAGATAATATCTATCTAGATATAAGAGATATATTAAAATAATACATAAATCAGAATATAGTCATAGTGGGACTCTATATGGGGGACGAAAATTAGCAGCTCCAGGCCTTGATGGGCCAGCCTAGGGATCAAATCAAGAAATAAAGATGGGCCTAAAATGATTAATTATCTTAAGTTTAACCCAGAACATAAATTAATTCATAAATATTTATTCATTCCACTAGAGAATAAATGTTGACTCACCCATTTATTACCGAAGTTGAGTCGGGCTTGCACTTAGACTTATGAATCCCCGTATTTAAGATATCGCACGTCCATTAATTATTTATAGCACTCTGATTACTTAAAATGATTAATCTCTTTAATTCCTTAAGTAGTATCACTCAACCATATTATTGTACTTAAGCTAACTCAACCTGCATGGTTTAGTACTATAAACCTTTTGAGTTCCTTAAGGGGACGTCATTATCCTAAACGGATATGGTAACTCAATACAGGTAACTAGCATGACATATAAGCACGGCCACCACCCAAGATATGGAGAATATTGGGTTATCTCATGTAACTCTCACCCATAACAAATCAAAGTGATGGTCAGTAACTCATACTCATCTAAAACCTTATCGAAGTTTAGATCAACGTAAAGTCACCCAGATCTAGGTTCCTCCTGAAGGTCAGATAGAAGAACTCATGTTATTGTGATCCATCAATATGTCAATATTTACCAGAATAGATAAATAACCAAGTCAAGTCACTTCTTATCTATATTGCAGCCTATACCGATAACTCGTTCTCAAGTTATCTCAGTTGTGATCCTTTTTATATCTCAACTAGCTTAACCAATCATACAGACTTTTGTGATCTTCTACACATTGTATGATCTAACGTTTGTATGAGATAATGGGACAACATATATAATCAAATAAACAAATCAGATAGGAGATTGTAATAGTGGTAACAGGAAACATCATATACAAGCTCAACCATTCTGCTTTCAGAATACAAATCCAATAATCTCCCACTTATACTGAAGCAAACTTTTTAGTATACAATGTATCTCCCTACTAGCCATTACAAACAACACCATCACTTTGTTTCTCCCACTTATACAAAAGTTTCCTTTCTAAGTGGGGCCATCTTGCGCAATCCAAGTCCGCAAACATACTCGTCTATACTATTTGCGATAGGCTTTTCATGAATGGGTCAGCTAGGTTGTCCACAGTACCAATCTTCTCTATAAGCATGTCTCATCGTATAATTTCTTGTATGATATGGTACTTTCTCTCAATGTGTTTTGTCTCCTTGTAAGTCTATGGTTCCTTTGAGTTTTCTATTGCACCCGAGTTATCACATAACATTATGATAATCTTGGGAAAACAAGGTACCATATCTAGATCCATGATGTAGTTCTTGAACCATAATGTCTCCTTAGCGGCCTCTGATAAGGCTAAATATTCGGCTTCCATGGTGGAGTCTGCAATGCACCGCGGCCTTACAGTCCGCCAAAATACGGTTCCACCTCCCAATGTGAACACATAGCCTGAGGTAGACTTCTTCTCATCACAGTCAGCTTGGAAATCTGAGTCTGAATAATCCAAAGGCGTTAGACTATCTACATGGCAAACTAGCCTATAATCTCGAGTCTATTTCAGGTACATGAGTATATGCTTTACCGTAGTCCAAGAGTTATCCAGTTTTAGACTGATATCTAGCTACTTTATAAACGTGCTTTTTACCCGTTTATTAACGATATATTAAGATGAATATAGATCTATTAAGTACGTTTATATGGTCGATCTTAATGCTTTTAGCTATTTTTGGAAGATATTGCTCGTGGGTTTCTCTTTGGTGTTTTGTAGCCCTATAAGATGATAATCGAAGCATGAAGCGAAGCACGAACCAAAGACGGAAAGAATCACGGCCTAGCGGGCACCCTAGCGGCCGCTAGACCGGCCGCGAGCGCCTGTGGAATCGCTCTGCCCAGAAACTAGCGACCGACTTCGCGATCGCGAGGCCGGCCGCTAGGTAAAACGTCGCGACCGCGAGCCCTGCCAGTGAATATCTCCGAAAAAGCTTCTGCCCGATTTCTAGCGATCGAGCTAGCGATCGCGAGCTCGGCCGTGAAGCATAGCAAACGAGCGTGAACCTGGCCGCGAGCTCATCGAAGACACGCACGCCCAGAAGCTCCCGACCGAGCTAGAGACCGCAAGGCGAGGCGGCTGGACGTAAAATTAGGGTTTCGCCTGCGCCTATATATACTTCTAAGCTTGCCTCTCGCGCCTCCAACCTGGAATACACGATTTTTCATCAGTTTTCTCTAGTTTTTGACATACTTTCACTTTAGCTTTGATTTATATTCATCTAGGCTTTAGATTTTCATTGTTCTACTATTGTTCTACGCATTGTTATCACTTTGGAACGATTTCGTCTGAACGATTCCCGTATTTTCCCGTTTTCCGCTTAGGTTGGGATACGAACCCAACAATTGTTCTTCAGATGCCGCACTATGGGTTTTATTTATATAATTTCTATTTCTATGTTTAATTTATATTTTATTTCAATTATTATGTCTGGCTAAATTCATTGTTCTAATCCTAGGGTTTGTATGATTCTCTCCTAAGTTTCGTGATTCCTGCTATTTTCTATTTACCTTCCAGGCATCGATTTGTTATTCTTGGTGCTTAATAATATGTGTTAATTTTTGATCAATCTTGATGCATATCTAGTTGCCAGTTAAATACATAACAGTTTTGATTATCAATCGATCTTGAATGCACAATACGAATAAGCCTTGAGTCGTAATTGAGATATGAGCATTCGTATGAAGCATATTCTTTGTGATCTTTTGGGAGTTGCTAATTTTACCTTAAGACATAACAGTAATAGGGAAAATTGGTATTCTACTGCCACAATTGTCGTAACTGAAATTGTTGGTTGCATATGTGATCTTCCATCTTATTTAGATTAAAATTGGTCAATATGAAGCAGGATAAACATACGTTGTGGGTAGGATTAATACATCCCTAGGGTTAGTCTTTCAGTCTTATTATCTCTTTGAGTATTGTTTATTATCTTTATTTGCTTTAGTTGATCTTGACTTTGAATTTAATATTCGAAGTCCTAAAACCTTTTCAAAACCAAATCTGTCACTTGGATGATGATGAAGGATTATTGAGGCTTCTGTATTTTTGCGTTACAATCCATGTGGATACGATACTCGACTACCTTATCTACTTGCATGTTTTCGTGTTAGAAAAAGTAGCGATCAAATTTTGGCACTGTTGCCAGGGATTGTTTAGATTATATAGGAATAACTCGATGATTTGGAATTATTAATTCAAGTTGTATATTATATTTTATTCTATATCTCTTGCCAGAGCTAATTTCTTCATTTTTTCTCCAGGTAGTATATGATTACAAGATCTCAAGGACCTCCTGAAAAAAATTTAGATCCCGAGATCGAAAGCACTCAAATGAGAAGAAGACGAGAAAGGAGAGAGCAAGAGATGGCAGTTAATCCAAATCCGAATAACAGGGGTGTACCCCCGAGCAAGCTGCACTTCTTCTGGCAGAATTTAATGAGATGCAGCGCCAGATGACGAACATGAGACTCCTTATCCCTGCTCCAGAAACGAGACCGTTGAACTATATGTACAGACCACCAACTGAGCAGTTCCAAGGAGGTGGATGGGGCCCAAAAGTAAACGCAAACAACTTTGAGTTGAAGTCGGCCCTAATCAGCATGGTACAAGGAGAGCAGTTCGGAGGAGGAGTGACAGAAGATCCGAATGCCCATCTCGAGACATACCTCGACATATGTGACACCATCAAGCAAAATAGGGTGCCACAAGATACGATCCGGATGCGCATGTTCGGATTTTCTCTGCGTAACCAGGTGAATGATTGGTTCAAGAGCCTGGACCGTACTGGCATAAGATTGGGGAATCTTTGCGAAAAGTTTCTCTCAAAATATTTTTCCGGCTAAAGCGCAGAAGATCATAGCCGAGATTTCCCACTTCTCCCAACTAGGAGATGAATCATTATTTGAATCGTGGGAGAGATTCAGGGGCTTATTGAGAAAGTGCCCATAGCATGGATTCTCCAGGGAGCAGCAGACCACGCAGTACTATAGTGGACTGACACCTCACACAAGGAGCATTGTAGATGCATCGGCATGAGGATATTTGTTAAACCGACACGTGGAAGAAACTAGCAGGATTCTAGAAGAGATGGTTGCCAACAGCTATCAATGGCCGATGGAGAGGACACATGTGGTTAAGTCAGCCACTGTCGAAACCGACTCTAAGTACGATGATTTAATGGCGAAGTTCACTCTTCTGAAGAGTCAGTTCGAGAATGAGAGGAAATCAAAGAGAGTAGCTCACATCAACGCTGCAGAGTCAGATATGATAGAGGCGGGAGACGTACATTATATCAATCAGAGAAACCGTCTTGGGAAAATCCGGCATATCACCCGAGCAACAGAAATCATCCAAATTTCTCATATGCCAACCCAAACAACTTCTAGCAACCACCGCCTGGCTTTTCAGTGCAGAATGACATGATTCAGGAGGCGAAGAAGCAGAGCTTGGAAGAGATGATGCATCAATTGGTTGTGAGCAACCAACAATTGGCGACGCAGCAAACCTCGTTTATAAGCAATACTGGGCAGAAGATGACTCATCTGGAGTCAACTGTGACGCCTATGGGGAAACACATGAAGATGATGGAGAACCAAATAAGTCAAATAGCCGCACAGCAGAATGGGCAACACAAGTCGGGCGATTTCCAGTAGTGTCTGAGTGAACCCGAAAAATCATTGCAATGCCATCCAGTTGAGGAGTGGACGTGCTTACCAAAATCACCTAGAGCGAAAAAGATAAAAATGGCTGAACGAAGAGAAACTCGCGACCGAGCTCGTGAGCGCGAACCCGGCCGTGAGAAACCAGGCAGAACGTTGTCCAGAGAAGCTCACGACCCACCCAACGACCGCTAGGCCGGCCGTGAGAAATTATCCAGAGAGCTTTACCGAGGAGTTAGCGACCGAGCTGGCGACCGCCAGCCCGGCCGTGAAGAACCAGATGCGGCTCGTGTGCCTAGCGACCTCACTCGCGACCGTGATGATGGCCTTAAGGCGCTCCCAATGAAGAGATATCCGACCTATAATCCTCCAATCCTATTTTCGAGTCGGCTAGCCAAGCCAAAGTATGATGAGAAGCTGACCCGGTTTATGGAGATGGTCCAGAAAGTGCACATCAATATTCCATTACTTGATGCACTCAGAGACTTGTCGGGGTACATGAAATTTCTGAAGGATGCTGTGGCTAATAAGAAGAAGCTTGGGAAGTTCGAGAAGATTAATTTGTCTCAAGAGTGCGGTCTTGTCTTTGCAAAGTTTGATAAGCAGCGCATTTTACACGTTTATTGTTGATATTTAAAGATGAGTTTAGCTCGTTTAATGTGCGTTCACGATCGATTCTAATGTTTTATCTATTTTTAGAAGATCTTGCTCTTGGGTGTTCTTTTGGTGTTGTGTAGGTCTATATGTTGAAAATCGAGTAAGGAGCACGCACGAGCCAAAACATCCTGATCTGGCGTGTTTCTAGCGACCAACCTAGCGGTCGCTGGGTCGGACGCCTAGGAAACAGCGAGAACCTAGAAGACCCGATCGCGAGAAGCGCCAGCAGCGAAGCCTAAGCGAGAAAGCCATGGATGATTTCGCGACCACTTGAGTATGGCTAGCGAATGTGTCGTCGGTCATGAGTCTAAAGCGGCGAGCGCAGGCGAGAAGGGCGCGGGATTACTCGCGACCACCCCTAGCGACCGCTAAGGGTGGTCGCGAGAGCAGCAGCAGAAGAAAAATTAGGGTTTGGGGTGTGCCTATATACGGCAACACCCCACTCGCCTCCTCACCCCCAAGAGCCTCCAATCACGCCCAGACCTAGTTTTACTTCAGTTTTCCTCAGTTTTTCAATTCTTTAGCTTTAGTCTTCGTTTAGTTTTATTCTAGCATTGTTTTTACGTTGTTCTAGTTTAGTTTATCGTTTCGTTATCGATCGGAACGTTTTGTCCGATCGTTTTCCTTTATTTTCCGTTCGTTCGCTTGGGATTGGATTCAAGACCAACCTTTGTTCATCAAGCGCTTCCTACGGGTTTTATATATTTAATTTCTGTTTTTATGGTTAATTCGTATTTCGTTTCGTTTATTATGTCTGGCTAGTTTTCTATTCTAATCCTAGGGTTTGCATGATCCGATCCTATTTGTTGTGATTCCTGCTATCGTTATTTACCTTCTAGGCATTGATTCATGATTCGATTGTGCTTATTTATATGTGTTGATTTCTAATCAATCTTGATGCATATCTAGTTGTCGGTTAATGACGTAACTGTATTAATTGTCAATCGTTATCGAATGCATGATACGAATGAGCCTTGAGTCGTAACTGAGATAGGACATTCGTAGGGAGCATAGTCTTAGTGATCCATTTGGAGTTGCTTATTTTTCTCTAGAGACGTAACTGTAATAGGGAAAATTAGTAATCAACTGCCGCAATTATCGTGAATCGAAGTTGTTGGTTATATATGTGATCTTCCGTCTTATGCGGATTAAAGCGGTTAGTAATAAGCGGGATAAACATCGTTGTGGATAGGATTGGTGCATCCCACAGGGTTAGTCTTCCTTCATAGTTATCTTCGTATTTTTATCGCTTTATTTATATTTCTGTTTGGTTATCTTTGCTTTGGATTAAATTCCGCCCCTAAACCTATCATGATTACGTGCTTGGATAATAATGAATTGTCGTTGAGCTAGCTTCATGTTTTCGTGATACAATCTCTGTGGATCGATGCTTGCTTACCTATCATTACACTTTTACGTGTGAAAAGGGCGATCAAATTTTAGGCGCCGTTCGGGATTATTAAGATTGCATAGGAATAATTTGTGATTTGGATTTATTAATTCAAGTTATATATATTATATTATTTTATTTATTTTTGTCGGTGCTAAATTCTCGTTTCTCGGGTGGTTTATGCGTACAAGATCTCGAGGACCTCACGAAATATTATTCGATCCGAAATCGAAGGCTCTCGAAGGAGAAGAGGGCGAGAGAAGGGCGGGCTGCAATGGCGGCCGATCCGCAAAGCAGGGCATTCCTCCGAGCAAGTTGCACGTATGTTGGTGACTTTTCGGAGATGCGTCGGATGCGAACATGGGAATCATTGTCCACTGCTCCGGAGGATAGACCTACGAACCACATGTATCGACATCCACGAGCAGTTCAAGGAGGCGGTTGGGGCCCTGCGTGATGCAAATAATTTCGAGCTCAAACCGCCACGATCGGTGTGGTCGAGGAGAGCGGTTTGGGGGAGTCACGGAAGACCCGACGCGCGTCTCGAGGCGTTTCTCGACATTTGTGACACCATCAAGCGAGAATGGGGTACCACAAGACCAATCCGGATGCGCATGTTCGGTTTCTCGTTCTGAACCCGGTGAAAGATTGGTTCGAAGAGTTTGGACCGGTGGCATCGACACTTGGGGAAACTTTGAGAAGTTTCTCTCAAAATACTTTCACCGGCGTAGCGCAGAAGATCATTGCCGAAATCTCTCATTTTGCGAACCACGGCGAATCATTATTCGAGGCATGGGAGAGATTGAGGTCTATTGAGGCGATGTCACAACATGGGTTCTCGAGGGCAACAAATCACACAATTCTACGGTGGTGACATGGCGAGCGAGGAGCATGGTAGATCGTCGGTGGGGGCTGCTTATTGAGCCAACCGGTCGGCGGGCAAGCGAATTGTAGAAGAGATGGCGCCAACAGCTATCAATGGCCAGCAGAGAGAGCGCCATCGTTCAAAGCATTTTTGTTGAGTGACTCAAAATCTGACGATCTCCTAAAGAAATTCACTCTTACGAAGAGTCGATTGAGACGAGAACGTCGACCACATTAATCGAGGAGTCATTCGAATTTCCAACAACCTTGACGAGCTTCAATAGTCGATTCGATTCGAGCCGAGGAAGCCAAGTCTCGAAGATATGATGCAGCGGTTGGTTGTAAGCAACCAACAATTGGCAACGAATCGAGTCGTTCATCAACCAACACGAGCGGAAGATAAATCACTTGGAGTCATTGTTACGGCCATGGAAAACACATAAAGATGTTGGAAGCTCAAATCGGTCAAATTGCCGTACAAGTGAATGCACTACAAAGGCAGGCCAATTTCCAGTGTCTGGAGGTGAACCCGAAGAGTCGATGCTTCGCCATTCAGACGAGGTGGGCGAGCCTACCAGAGCCCTACCAGAAAGAAGAGCAAGAAAACATTACGGCGAAACTTCGCGACCGAGCTCGTGACCATGAGCCCAATCACAACCATCATGAATCGCCTTACGGACATTCATGAAGCGACCAGCGCGCAGCGCGACCACCGCGAGCCATCCACGCATGCGGCGCCATATATTGCTCGCGGCGACCCTAACGCCCATAAGCTCGCCGCGAACAAGGAGATCGTGCCGACAGGCATGTTCCTCGCGACCATCCCGGTGATCGCGAGGTCGACCGAGAGGCACCCCTGAGGCTAATCCTGCACGTACATTCCTCCGGTCCCGTTTCGAGTCGACTTGTCAGTCGAAATATGACGAAATTTGCTCGTTTCAAAGGTATTCGGAAAGTTGAGATAAATTTGCCTCTCTTTGAGCGTTGCGAAACATCTTGCTACATGAAATTCTTAAAAGGCGCGCTTGCAAGTAAGAAGAAACTTGGGAAATTGAAAATTTCCCTATCAAAGTCGGTCTTGTCTTGCAAAAGCTCCCTACGAGCGAAGGATCCGGCGGTTTCACGTTAGAGTGCGAGATCGCGAGCAAAATTTTCCAAATGTGTTATGCGACTTGAGGCGAGCATCAATCGATGCCATTGAGCGTTTTCAACCGGCTACACCTAGGAAAGATGAAGCCGACGAAGATCTCGCGATGATGGTGACCGATCGATCCACATATCCAAAAGCAATCGGTCGGTGCGTTGATTGATGTGCGGAAGGAAACCTCGCGTTTCGTGTTAACGATGAGGGCTCAAAATTTCCATATACTGCGCCATCAAGCAACCCGGCGTTGGAAAGGGAAGATTGTTGCTCGATCATGACTGCTGCTGCCGCTCGACGGTACTCGACCGATTGAGGAATTGTGAGAAGAAAAGTGGACTCGGCATGGAACTCAGAGTGTTTCGTTCAAGTTTGGGGGGTCACTTCCATAGTCGGTGGTGGTCATCCAGTAAATCACGAAGTTTAAAGGTTCCACAAGTCGAGAAAGATGTCAAGTGCTACTAAAGCGCCAGTTAGCGAGGTTAGTGATGGTCTAGCTAGAGGCGTTAAATAAAGCACTTGTTGGGAGGTAACCCAGCGTTTTCTTTGTTTTGTTTTCGTGTTTTGTCGTTTCTTTCGTTTGTGTTGTTTTGTCGTCTTTCTGCTTTTTCGTTTCGTTTTCGTAATGCATCGATCAACGAGTTAAGTGAAGTGTGTTAATCCATGTGGCCAATGACGATAGAAAATTTTTGTGAAATTTAATGATAGTGCATGATATGTTAGAAAATGACGCATGAATGACGTGAGATGGCTTAGGCTTGTTGTTTTTCACCATTTGCTTAACCCGTGAGACTTGAGCTTCACTGTATACATATCTTGATCGGTTTCTTTTAATTGTGTGATATCATGCATGTGATTATCTTCTAGAACTTGCCGTGTTTACGTATCGAGGCTATGATATGTGTTTAATTTGGAAAGGATAAAGGCCATCGTTGTTAACCACTTATCACCCAAACACTAACCCGATAATATATACCATTTATCGCCTTCTTTGAGCCTTTATTAGACTTTTCTTTCGATTAACGGATGATAGGAGGTGAGGATGGATATGGGAATCAAAGGGTTGAAATTTTGATGTTGTTATGGCGAGAAAAGTTTATTTTAGAAAAATACATATGTGGTGAAGAATAGTACCTTGTTCGTGAAAGTTAAACCCTATAAGCTCTAGAAAAGAAAAGAAAAAGAAAAATGTTAAGTTCACTATGAGTGTTGAGCATAAAGGGTCTTTAAACAAAGTATAGGTACCTTATGAGGCATAGAGCGTCAATTTATACGTTGGGAAAGAAAGAAAAATGGACAAAGTCCATATGTGTGAAAAAGTATAAATGGGGTGCTTGGAATATTTTTGAGCCACTTAGCCATATATTATCCTACCTTAACCAATGTGCCTACATTCTGACCTATGAAAAGTCTCTTTGATCCTCGTTTGAACACATTTGTGTGGTGGAGATTTTAGAAAGCAGCGAGCCTATGGTAAGATGTTGCATTGCATTGATCTTTGAGTGTATACACGTCCTTAATTTCTTTATGAGCTTGAGTGTATCCTATATATTTTACACACATGCCTTTGTGAGGTTGAAATAAATGAGCTTTTAGTAAATTGTTGTTTGTGTTGAGTGGACTAACGTCGTCGTGTGCGCTAATGTTTTGAGCGGTGATATGTTTCGGAGGCTAGAATGGTTATCCTCTTTGCTACGCTCGTTGATCTTTCGTTTGTCTTTACATTACATTTTGTTTGAGGACAAACAATGCTTTAAGTTTGGGGGTTTGATAAGCAAGATTTTACGTTTATTGTTGATATTTAAAGATGAGTTTAGCTCGTTTAATGTGCGTTTACGTATCGATTCCTAATGTTTTATCTATTTTTAAAGATCTTGCTCTTGGGTGTTCTTTTGGTGTTGTGTAGGTCTATATGTTGAAAATCGAGTAAGGAGCACGCACGCAGCAAAACATACAATCTGGCGTGTTTCTAGCGACCAACCTAGCGGTCGCTAGGTCGGACGTAGGAAACACGCGAGAACCTAGAAGACCGCGACCGCGAGCAGCGCCCGCAGCGAAGCCTAAGCGAAAAGCCATCTGGATGATTTCGCGACCACTGAGTATGGCTAGCGACCGCTAGTCGGTCATGAGGCACCGAGCGGCGCAGGCGATCGCGGGCGAGAAGGCAGCGAGGATTACTCGCGACCACCCCTAGCGACCGCTAAGGGTGGTCGCGAGCAGCATGTGAGAAGAAGAAAATTAGGGTTTGGGGTGTGCTATATATATGACACACCACTCGCGCCTCCTCATCCCCAAGAGCCTCAATCACGCCCAGACCTAGTTTACTTGATTTTCCTCGATTTTTCAATTCTTTAGCTTTAGTCTTCGTTTAGTTTTATTCTAGCATTGTTTTACGTTGTTCTAGTTTAGTTTATCGTTTCGTTATCGATCGGAACGTTTTGTCCGATCGTTTTCCTTTATTTTCCGTTCGTTAAGCTTGGGATTGGATTCAAGACCAACCTTTGTTCATCAAGCCTTCCTACGGGTTTTATATATTTAATTTACATTTTATGGTTAATTCATTATTCGTTTCGTTTATTATATGCGGCTAGTTTTCTATTCTAATCTAGGGTTTGCATGATCCGATCCTATTTGTTGTGATTCACTATCGTTATTTACCTTCTAGGCATTGATTCATGATTCGATTGTGCTTATTTATATGTGTTGATTTCTAATCAATCTTGATGCATATCTAGTTGTCGGTTAATGGCGTAAGCGTATTAATTGTCGATCGTTATCGAATGCATGATCTGAATGAGCCTGAGTCGTGGCGAGATAGGACATTCGTAGGGAGCATAGTCTTAGTGATCCATTTGGAGTTGCTTATTTTTCTCTAGAGGCGTAGCGTAATAGGAAAATTAGTAATCAAGCGCCGCAATTGTAATTGAAGTTGTTGGTTATATATGTGATCTTAGTCTTATGCGGATTAAAGCGGTTAGTAATAAGCGGGATAAACATCGTTGTGGATAGGATTGGTGCATCCCTAGGGTTAGTCTTCCTTCATAGTTATCTTCGTATTTTTATCGCTTTATTTATATTTACATTTGGTTATCTTTGCTTTGGATTAAATTCGAAGCCCTAAACCTATCACCCAGTTACGTGGCGGATAATAATGAATTGTCGTTGAGCTAGCTTCTATGTTTTCGTGATACAATCTACGTGGATACGATGCTTAACTTACCCTATCATTACACTTTTCGTGTGAAAAAGGCGATCAAAGTTGTCGCTCAGCGAAGTATCGAGCGACTTCACAATAGCGTGTGTCATTGGAGGGCAGACCTTCTCCAAAGTATTATGCGATTTAGGGGCAAGCATCAACTTGATGCCGTTGTCCATATTCAATAGTCTAGAGATTGGAGAGATCAAGCCGACCACCATTGCTCTCCAGATGGTAGATACATCGGTGACATATCCGAAAGGAATAGTGGATGACGTCCTCGTGAAAGTAAGAGACTTCATCTTTCCAGCAGACTTCGTAGTTCTCGACATGCCAGAGGATGGGAACACGCCTCTTATTCTTGGGAGACCATTCTTAGCTACTGGTAGAGCGTTGATCGACGTGCAGAATGAAGATCTCACCTTCAGAGTCAACGATGAGGAGATAAAAATCTCTATTTATGATGCGATGAAGCAACCTGAAGAGAAGATGATGGACGAATGCCGAGCTATAGAGCAGCTGCCTTCCACCCATTTACATTCATCTGATCCGGTGGAGTTTTGTATGCAGAACTCGATTTTCTTACCCTCGGACCTCGATGAGACGTGTGATGAGATTTTAGAGTATCTTGAAGCCATCAAAGAAGTCAAGGCCCTCCCCGAGGAGTCAGTGCCTTATCTAGACATGAGGAAGCCGATTGGAGGAGAGGATGCTGTGGTGGCGACGGAGAAGAACACACCCAAGATGGAATTGAAAGAGTTACCTGACCACCTTCAGTATGCCTTTCTCGGCGAAGATGAGACATGTCAGGTTATAGTTTCTTTAGATCTGACAGAGGAAGAGTCGAAGAAGTTGATGATCGTATAAGTCGGCAATTGGGTGGACTATCTCGGATATAAATGGGGTCAGCCCTTCGATTTGCATGCACCGGATCCTGTTAGAGAATGAGTACAAGCCAAAGGTGTAACCTCAACACCGCCTAAATCCGACAATGCAAGAGGTCGTGAGAAAGGAAGTTTTGAAGCTATTGGATGCATGCATGATATATGCTATATCAGTCAGTGAGTGGGTGAATCCAACTCAAGTGGTGTCCAAGAAAGAGGGTGTCACCGTGATTAGAGACGAGAAAAACGAGCTTGTAGCAACAAGACTTGTGACGGGATGGCGAGTATATATTTACTACCGTGCTCTGAATGCAGCCACGAGGAAGGACCATTTCTCCATGCCCTTCATTGATCAGATGTTGGATAAACTGGCGGGGTATGGGTTCTATTGCTTCTTGGATGGATACTCGGGGTACAACAAGATTGTCATCGCCCCATAAGACCAGCACAAAACGACGTTCACGTGTCCATATGGAGTTTTTGCCTATAGGAGAATGCCGTTTGGATTGTGCAATGCTCCAGCCACGTTCCAAAGATGTATGATGTACATCTTCCATGGCTTGATTGAAAATATTATGGAAGTTTTCATGGACGACTTTTCAATATTTGGTTCTTCTTTTGACCATTGTCTCCACAATCTGTCCCAAGTGCTACACAGATGTGAGGAGACGAATCTAGTGCTCAATTGGGAGAAGTGCCATTTCATGGTAAAGGAAGGTGTGGTACTTGGCCACAAAGTCTCTGCAAAGGGTTTGGAAGTGGATCGAGCAAAGATTATTGCAATCGAGAAACTACCTCCTCCCACAAATGTCAAATCAGTGAGTAGTTTTCTCGAACATGCCGATTTTATAGAAGATTCATAAAGGACTTTTCTGCGATCACGAAGTCGCTGTGTGGATTGCTCAAGAAGGATACAAAGTTCGTGTTCATCGGTGATTGTTTGGGGGCATTCGAGAAATTGAAGCAAGCTTTGATATCGACCCCAGTTTTGGTCTCACCTGATTGGAGCCAACCATTCGAGCTCATGTGTGATGCTAGTGATTAGGCAGTGGGAGCCGTGTTGGGATAGAAACGAGACAAGCTGTTCAGAGTTATCTATTATGCAAGTAAGACGCTCGACTCGGCTCAGATGAACTACACCACCACGGAGAAAGAATTACTTGCAGTGGTCTATGCTTTCGATAAGTTTAGACCTTATTTGGTGGGAACTCACACTATTGTCCACCCCGACCATGCCGTCATTCGCTATTTATTCAACAAGAAAGACTCAAAGCCGAGATTGGTGAGGTGGATCATCCTTCTTCAAGAGTTCGACATGGAAGTCAAAGATAGAAAAGTATGTGAAAATATGGTGGCAGACCAGTTATCGAGGTTAGAGAAGCCAGTCGAAGGAGAAGAGAAGAGAATTGGGATCAAGGAGAACTTCCCAGACGAGCACATTTTGAGCGTCATTGATCATACGCCATGGTACGCAGATTTTGTGAATTACTTGGTGATTGGAGTAATGCCTCCTTCGTGCAGCCATCATCAGAAAAAGAAGTTTCTCCATACGTCAAGTTCTATTATTGGGATGATCCCCATCTTTATCGCCGATATGCCGATGGCTTGATACGTCGTTGTGTTCACCAAGGGGAATAGGAGAACATAATCCACGAGTGCCATGGATCTTTAAATGGAGGACACTTTGCAGCGGCCAAAACTGCAGCAAAAGTATGCCAAAGTGGTTTCTATTGGCCTTCGATCTTCAAGGATTGCCAAGCGTTTGTCAAGAGATGTGACAGCTGCCAAATGATGGGAAACGTCACCAAGAAAGATGAGATGCGTAGAAGAGCATTATGGAAGTGGAATTATTTGATGTATGGAGAATTGACTTTATGGGTCCGTTTCCCATGTCTTGTGGTTACACGTACATCTTGCTTGCTGTGGAGTATGTATCGCGATGGGTGATAAACGCGTATTTTACACGTTTATTATTGATGTTTAAAGATGATTTTAGATCAATAAAGTGCGTTTATGTCTTGGATCTCAATGATTTTATATATTTTTGAAGATACTGCTCTTGGGTTCCGTTTTGGTGTTTTGTAGGCTTATAAGTTGAAAATCGAAGCATGAAACGAGGAACGAGTCAGACGAAGGCTGAAAACAGGGCCTAGCGACCGCCCACATGGCCGCTAGCGTGAGCGCAAGATCCGGGCGTAACAGATGGCTCGCGACCAGCCTAGCGACCGCTAGGTCGGCCACGAGGAAATCCCATGCCAGCGACCAGAGACCGCGAGATAGAGCTCGCGAGCTACCCAACGTGCGAAAGAGCTACTGTCCAATTTCTCGCGACCACCCCTTGCGACCGCGAGCGAGGTCGCGAGGTAAGCTTGTGTGCGCACACCCAGCCGAGAAGCGAGGATGGCCGAGCGAGGATGTTCCCTCGCAACCGAGCTCGCGACCGCGAGCAGTCGCGAGGCATGGTGGCACTCTAAAATTAGGTATCGACTAATTCTATAAATAGGCATTACCCCTCGCGCCCAACCTTCCCCAGTAGCGATTTTGGACGTTTTCTCGGTTTTCATTATTTTCCATAGATTTTCACTTTAGCTTTGATTTAGATTCATTCTAGTATTAGTTTTCCATCATTCTACATTAGTTCTACGGTTTGTTATCGCTTTGGAGCGATTTCGTCGAAGAATTCCATCGTTTTCCGTTTTCGTTGGGTTTGGATACGAACCCAACCATTGTTCTTCAGGCAGCTTCCCTACGGGTTTATCAATTTAATTTCATTTTTATGATTATTTCGTATTTTATTCCGTTAATTATGTCTAGCTAAATTTTGTTCTAATCACAGGGTTTGCTTGATTCTATCCTATATGTTGTGATTCACGCTATTGTTATTTACCTTCCGGGCATTGATTCATGATTCTTGGTGCTTAATTATATGTGTTGATTTACGATCAATCTTGATGCATATCATAGTTGCGATTAATTACTTAACCATTTTAATTGTCAATCGATCTTGAATGCATGATCTGAATAAACGCTTGAGTCGTGGCGAGATAGGAACATTCGTAGGAAGCATATTCTTTGTGATCCTTTTGGGTTGCTTATTTTCCTCTAGAGCGTATGATAATAGGAAAATTAGTAATCAACTACCACAATTGTCGAATGGCGAAGTTGTTGGCTACATATGTGATCTTCCATCTTATGCGGATTAAAATGGTTAATAATAAGCGGGATAAACATACGTTGTGGGTAGAATTAATGCATCCCTAGGGTTAGTCTTTCTTAATAGTTATCTCTTTGAGTATTTATTGCTTTCATTTATTTTCAAGTTGTTACCTTATTGCTTTGGATTTAATATCTGAAGCCCTAAACCTTTAAAACCAAATCTGTGCTTGGATAATGATGAGTTATTGTTGAGTTAGATTCTGTGTTTTCGCATTACAATCCCTGTGGATACGATACTCTGCTTACCTTATACTTGCATGTTTTTCGTGTTAGAAAAGTGAGTGCATAAATTTTGGCGCCGTTGCCGGGGATTGTTAAGATCACATAGGAATAATTTGATGATTTGGAGTTATTAATTCAAGTTATATATTATTATATTTATTTATTCTTGCCAGAGTTAATCTCTCTCTTTTTCTCCAGGTAGTTTATGATCACAAGATCCCAAGGACCTCCTGAACAAACTCTTGACCCGTAAATCGAAAATTCCCAAAGAAGAAGGCGAGAAAGAAGAAGGCAAGCCGTGGCAACAAATCGAACAATGGGGTGTTCTCCCAATGGAGGTATACCTCCCGAGCAGCGGCGCACGCGTCGCTAGCGAGTTCTGAGATGCGGCACGGATGGCGAATATGGGACTCCTTGTCCTGTTCGAGACGAGACCTCTCGAATTACATGCACCGACCTCCCTTGAACAATTCCAAGGAGGAGGATGGGGCCCGTAAGTGAATGCGAACAATTTCGAATTAAAGCCGTACGATCGGTATGGTGCAAGGAGAGCAGTTTGGGGGAGGAGTTACAGAAGACCCGAATGCGCATCTTGAGACATACCTCGATATTTGTGACACCATCAAACAGAATGGGGTGCCACAAGACACAATCCGGATGCGCATGTTCGGATTCTCTCTGTGCAACTAGGCGAAGGATTGGTTCAAGAGCTTGGACCGAACCGGGATAGACAGTTGGGGCAAACTTTGTGAGAAGTTTCTCTCGAAATATTTTCGCCGACAAAAGCCTTGAAGATCATAGCCGAGATCTCTCATTTCGCCAACAAGGAGGCAGTCACTATTCGATGCATGGGAGAGATTCAGAGGCTTATCGAGAAGATGCCCCAACACGGATTCTCAAAGAGCGAGATCACGCGATTCTACGGTGGTGACATAACACACGAGAAGTATTGTAGATGCTTGGCGGGGGTGCTTATTGAATCACCGAGTGAGCGAGGCTAGCCGATTTTGGAAGAGATGGTCGCAGCGACTACGGTGGCGATGGAGAGAACACCGTGGAGAATGCAACGTTGTGAGAGTGACTCGAAATATGGCGAGCTCATGAAAAAATTTACTCTTTTGAAGAGTCGGATCGAGGCGGAGGATGTGAACTATATAAATCAAAGGAACCGTCACGGGAAAATCCGGCATACCATCCGAACAACGGGAATCATACTAATCGCCGTATGCCAACCCCAATAACTTCCAACAACCTCCGGCGAGGCTTCACTGTGCGGTGTATGATTCGAGAACCAGAAAGCGAGCTAGAGGATATGATGCGGCAGTTGGTTGTCGACAACCAACAATGGCGATGTAAATTCTTTCATCAAGACTACTCGGCGGAGGATAACACGGTTGGAATCGATGTAACGACCGTGGGCAAACACTTGAAGATGATGGAGAATCAAATCGGTCATATAGATGCACAACAAAACGCACAGCCAAAGACGGGCCAATTTCCGAGTAATACGTAAGTGAACCCAAAGAATCAGTGCTTCGCCATCCAGACGAGGAGTGGAAAAGCGTATTAGAACCACCCGCATGAAGAAGGAGCAAAGAATGAGCACCTCGCGACCGAGCTCGCACCCGCGAGCTCGGCCGCAAGACATAACGCGTCCATTCATTCCGAGGAGCACGCGAGCGACCCCGCGGTCGCAAAGAAGAAAGAAAAGTACCTCGCGACCGAACTAGTGACCGCGAGCCCGATCGCGAAAGACCAGGCAGAGAGCGCTAGAAGAGAGCCCGCGATCGCGTGCCCAGCCGCTAAGAAGACGGCCGAAGTAGAGCAAGTCCCTTAGCGACCGCGCTCGCGATCACGAGGAGGACCGCGAGGGATGCCCAGTGGCGAAATTTCCGACGTATACTCCTCCGGTTCCGTTTCCAAGTTGACTAGCTAAGTCGAAATATGACGAGGAGTTCGACAGATTCAAAGAGATATTTCAAAAAGTGAATATCAATCTACCTCTCTTTGAAGCGCTCGAAACATGCGGGATATGTGAAGTTTACGAAGATGAATTAGCAAGTAAAAGAAATTGGGTAAATTTGAAAAAATTAACCTATCGAAGAATGCGGTGCCATCTTACAACGAAAGTTACCTCAAGTAGAAAGATCAGGGAGCTTCACCTTTGGAATCGAGATTGCCGAGCACACATTCCCCAATGTGTTGTGCGATTTGGGAGCAAGCATCAATCGATGTCATTGAATGTATTCAACCTTTGGAGCTAGGGAAGATGAAGCCAACAAAGATATCATTGATGATGGTGACAGGTCGACCACATACCTTAAGGGAATTGTTGAAGATGTGTTGGTAAGAATTGGGACTTTGTCTTTCTGCCGATTTTGTTATATTAGACATACCGTAATTGACATCAACCACTAATCTTGGGTAGACCTTTTCAGCAACCGGTGGGTGCTTTAATTGATGTGCGGGAAGGTGACCTCACGTTTCGTGTCAATGATGAGGAGCTAAAGATTTCAATATATGGCGCCATCAAGCAACACGATAGTTCGAGCACAGCGCTATTCGATCACTCGCTATCGCTGGTCGAGTCTCGCGCGAAAGGCAACCGACCGGTCGATGAAGATGCTAGAAAGAAGAGATGGACTCGGCATGGAACTCCGAGTGATTCATTCAAGTTCGGAGGAGGCTACTCATACGCTAAATGGTGGTCGGTTGTAAATGTTAAGTATAAGGGCAAGAAAAAGTTTGGAAAGACCATAGTTGTCAAATCGCCCGATTGATGAGAGGTAACGTCGAGCTAGCGACTATAAATCTAGTACTGGTTGGGAGGTAACCCAACATTTTACGTGTTTTATGTTTTTTATGTTTTGTTTTTCTTGCTTTTCTTTGTTTGTGTCGTGTCTCGTTGGTCTTTGTGAGTCCCAAGGAGTTTAATGGCTTTATATATATAAAAAAAAAAGCCTTCCTTGCGACCATCCTCGCGACCGAGAGGAGTGGTCGCGAAAAAACAGGCAGTAGCTGTTTTATGCTACGAGAAAACAAGTCTTCAGCGTTTGGGCATCCCTCGCGACCAGGCTCGCGACCGCGAGGCATGCCCCGACCCATGCCCGAACACGACCCGCGTGTTTTACCTTCATTTTAACCCGCCACATTTTTGAAACACACCCGCACATTACAAAGACACACACTCTCTCAAGCACCAAAACCCTAAGTTCTTCACTTTACTTGCAATTTTCACCTCTAATCCACACAAGGTATGCTACATTTACTTAATTCTTCTTGTATTTACGCTTTTTAGCATGATTTGGAGGAGTTTTATCCATTATATCTTCTTGTTGTGGGTTATTGAATATTTGAGGAATTAGGGCTTATATTGCTAAAATTATTTGGTGTTTTGAGCATGTTTGTTACAATGTTAGGGCCATTGATGTTTGTAGGTGTGTATTGATGCATATTATTGGTCTATTTTGCCTACATTGTTGAATTGGGATGAATTTTTTCGGGAAAAAAAACCCTGATTTTTCTGCTGGCCGCGCACCTCGTGACCAGGCTCGCGACTGCGAGCCCGACCGCGAGCGTCTGCACGCTTGTTTGTGCGCACGTCGTCGGGTGTCCGCGTGAGAGTTCTGTGCGTTTGCGGTGCGAGGTTCTGCTCGTATGCGGGCGCGAGCCCGCTTGCGAGCGCGAGAGGCTACCTAGCGACCACGCTCGCGACTGCAGGGTGGCTGCGGCGACTCCGTAATCCTTTTCATGCTTGTTTAAGTGTGTGTGCGTTTTCTCCCTTGTTTCATCTTGTTAGACCATTTGCTAGTATAGGGGATGGAATTCTACTAAGTTTAAGTTCGGGGGAGGTCTATATATTGCTATGGGTTGCTGTTTGGTTTCGCTTTCCTTTTTAATAAGTACATGAGCTAACGTTGACTTATCTTTAGGTACATTATGTCGCGTGAACACGGCCACAAACGAAAGGGAAATGAGGTCGCCTCCTCCTCACATGATGAAACACATGATGAATTCGACCCTGAAACCTTTGGGGTGTGATTGCCAACTTCCTCGTCAAGGGATAGGTGGAGGAGATTGGTGCAACAATGGCACAGGCACTCACGTTTTATGTGCATAGAGACGTGCCAAGCCATGAGGATAGCCAATGATGTCACGTGGCTAGCGGAGAGGTCCGGTTTGTATCGCTGTTATCACGGCCAACTATTTGACATACCGGATCCTCACTTTGGAATTCCTGTCGACTATCCGAGTCTACAAGTCACATGGGTCGTCGGACTATATCACTTTCCACATGGACAATGAGCCCCGCCAACTCTCAATGGATGAACTTAATGGTATCATAAATGGTGATCCCGAGGGTCAATACATCGGAGATTTAGAGACCTCACCACAGAATGCGTGGCCTTTGTTCGTGGACTCAAATCTCGAGCAGAACCCGGCATATGACACCTCCGAGCAGCAAGTTCCTTACGGAACCCCGCGGTCCGCTACTTTCACCACCGCCACCTTCACCATCCATGGTCGTGACAATGCCGGCACGATCCTCTCACGGGACATGAGTCTATTGATTGGAGCTACGACTCGATAGAAGATGCATGCCGGCATGTTCCTTACACAAACACTTTCGGATGCAAGGCGAGGTCTCGGGAAGCATGCGGATATGCATAGGGGATTCGTTACCCCATTCTTTGATTTCTTGAGGTGACGATTCGTGAGAGTCCTATCTCAAGATATTTTCTGGACAAGCTCATCTATATGTCGGGCGTTCTTGAAGAGACACCCGAGCCGTTACCTCTGGGTCGCTGACGACAAACACGGCGATCGATTCTTCACCTGCCCAACACGGATATCACCGGTTTGAGCACCTTTAGGCCACCACAGGCAATGGAACTTGAGCTCAGGTCTTCACTATTCATGGGTTCGGCGCTTGAATGCGCAAGGCGACATCGAGGGAGAGCGGCATGAGGAGGAGGCCGAGCAGGAGGAGCAAGCAGAGCCGCAAGTGGCACCCGAGACAGACGGCATATTGCACCCGCCACCCGTTCGAGGCGAACCCGATATATATGAGCGCATGGAGCGCATAGATGGTCGACTTGACCACATGTGCGGCGCGGCGTCCATTTTGGCTCAAAGGCGAGCTCAATTGAAAGCAAACAACAAGTCCTCCTCGCCCAACACCAAGCACATCAAGAAAACCAACGTCAAATGATGGAGATGATGCAGCGTTGGGATCAGTGGCGAGGATTCTATCCGCCGCCGGAGTAGCACGGCATACGAGGTAAGGTCTCTCGACCAACTACTCTTTTCTGCAAACCTTATTGCCTCCATTTCCACATGTTTACAATAAGTTTGGGGAGAGTGGACGAGTTTGGTTGGTTGAGAGTCTTGTTTATGTTTTTATGTTTTCTTGTAAAGTTGTTATGCTTTGGGGCTTTTGTCGTATCTTTGTTTTGTTGTGTCTGTCGATCAACGAGTTAAGTGAAATGTGTTAATACATGTTGCCAATGATGATAGAAATTTTCTGAAAAATGTTGTTTATAGTGCACATGATGTGTTAGGAAACGAAGCATGAATGACTTGAGATTGCTTAGCTTGTTGTTTTTCACCATTTGCTCAAAACCGTGTGACTTGAGCTTCACCGTATAAACATCTTGATCTGAGTTTCTTTTAATTGTGTGATATCGTGCATGTAATTATCTTCTAGAACTTGCCGTTTTTCTCGTGTCGAGGCGCAATATGTGTTTTGAATATGGAAATGATAAAAGGTCGTCTTTGCTAAACCACATATTTACCCAAACACTAATGATGATATATACCGTTTGTCGCCTTCTTTGAGCCTTTATTAGACTTTATTCTCTCGATTAACCGGATGATAGGAGGTGAGGATGGATATGGGAATCAAATAGGAGGAAAATTTGTTTTGATATTCTAAGTTGGTATAAAAGATAAAGAATGGTACTCGGGTGAAAAAGAATAGACCCTATAAGCTCTATTACAAAGTCAAGAAAAGAAAACTTTTGTAAAAAATGTGAGCATAAAGGAAGTCAATTATCATAGAAAAAGGTACCTTATGTGCATAAACGTTGAAATAGCATGTTGGAAAGAAAAAGGGAAATGGACAAAGTCCATATGAGTTGAATGTATAAATGGAGGTACTTGGAGGTATATTTGAGTCACTTAGCCATATATTATCCTACCTTAACCAATGTGCCTACATTACAACCTATGAAAAGTCCTTATTGATCCTAATTTGAACGCATTTGATGTGGTGGAGATATTAGAGAAATGGCAAGCCTATGGTGAGATTTTTGCATTGCATTGATTATGAGTATATACACGTCCTTTATTTCTTTATGAGTTGAGTGTACTCTATATATTACGCATATGCCGTTGTGAGGTGGAATTGAATAAGATTTTGCTTTCAATGGTTGTACATTGTCGAGTTGACTAATGTAAATAGGTAATGCGCTAATGATTTTGAGCTTTGAGATATTTACGAGGCGTTATTGTGTTAATCACCTTTCTTGGCTTTCGTTGATCTTTTGTTGTGTCCGTCTTTCTTTTTGGTTTTGTTTTGTTTGAGGACAAACAATGCTTTAAGTTTGGGGGTTTGATAAACGCGCATTTTACACGTTTATTGTTGATGTTTAAAGATGATTTTAGATCAATAAAGTGCGTTTATGTCTTGGATCTCAATGATTTTATATATTTTAGGAAGATACTGCTCTTGGGTTCCGTTTTGGTGTTTTGTAGGCTTATAAGTTGAAAATCGAAGCATGAAACGAGGAACGAGCAGACGAAGGCTGAAAACAGGGCCTAGCGACCGCCCTCGCGGCCGCTAGCCCGAGCGCGAGCGCAAGATCCATGCGTAACAGATGGCTCGCGACCGGCCTAGCGACCGCTAGGTCGGCCGCGAGGAAATCCCATGCCAGCGACCAGCGACCGCGAGATAGTGCTCGCGAGCTACCCAACGTGTGAAAGAGCTATTGCCCGATTTCTCGCGACCACCCCTTGCGACCGCGAGCCAGGTCACGAGGTAAGCTTGCGTGCGCACACCCAGCCGAGAAGTGAGGATGGTCGAGCGAGGATGTTCCCTCGCGACCGAGCTCGCGACCGCGAACCAGGTCGCAAGGCGTGGCAGACTCAAAATGGGGTTTCACCCTAATTCTATAAACAGGCATTACCCCTCGCCCCCAACCTTCCCGGTAGCGATTTTGGACGTTTTCCTCGGCTTTTCATTATTTTCCATAGATTTTCACTTTAGCTTTGATTTAGATTCATTCTAGTATTAGTTTTCCATCATTCTACATTAGTTCTACGGTTTGTTATCGCTTTGGAACGATTTCGTCCGAAGGAATTCCATCGTTTTCCCGTTTTCCATTGGGTTTGGATACGAACCCAACCATTGTTCTTCAGACGCATCCCTACGGGTTTTATCAATTTAATTTACTGCTTTTATGATTATTTAGTATTATATTCGTTAATTATGTACAGCTAAATTTGTGTTCTAATCACAGGGTTTGCTTGATTCTATCCTATATGTTGTGATTCTTGCTATTGTTATTTACCTTCCGGGCATTGATTCATGATTCTTGGTGCTTAATTATATGTGTTGATTTCTGATCAATCTTGATGCATATCATAGTTGCCAGTTAATTACTTAACCGTTTTAATTGTTAATCGATCTTGAATGCATGATACGAATAAGCCTTGAGTCGTGGCGAGATAGGAACATTCGTAGGAAGCATATTCTTTGTGATCCTTTTGAGTTGCTTATTTTCCTCTAGAGGCGTGTGATAATAGGAAAATTAGTAATCAACTACCACAATTGTCGTAACTGAAGTTGTTGGCTACATATGTGATCTTCCATCTTGTCTGGATTAAAATGGTTAATAATAAGCAGGATAAACATACGTTGTGGGTAGAATTAATGCATCCCTAGGGTTAGTCTTTCTTAATAGTTATCTCTTTGAGTATTTATTGCTTTCATTTATTTTCAAGTTGTTACCTTATTGCTTTGGATTTAATATCTGAAACCCTAAACCTTTAAAACCAAATCTGTGCTTGGATAATGATGAATTATTGTTGAGTTAGATTATGTGTTTTCGCATTACAATCCCTGTGGATACGATACTCTGCTTACCTTATACTTGCACGTTTTTCGTGTTAGAAAAGTGAGCGATCAATGGGTAGAGGCGATTCCCTCAGCCACTTGTGACTCCAAAGTTGTTATCAAATTTCTTCACAAAAATATTTTGACTCGATTTGGGGTGCCTAGGGCGTTGATCAGCGACGGAGGGTCGCATTTCAACAATAAGTGGTTAGGCAATGTCCTAGCTAAGTATGGCGTGAAGCACAGAGTCACCTCTCCATATCATCCACTGGCGAATGGGCTAATGAACTCGCAAACCGAGAGATCAAAAGAATTCTTTAGAAATCGGTTGTCCATAGGAAGGATTGAGCCAAACAATTGGATGATGCTCTTTGGGCCTACCGGACTGCCTACAAAGCGCTTATAGGTCTATCTCCATATCAACTTGTATTTGAAAAATCTTGCCATTTGCCGGTTGAGTTGGAACATAAAACTTATTGGGCCATAAGGAGAATCAGCATGGACTTCGAGGAGGCCAGGTTGATGAGAGGCGAACAACTGTTAGAGCTCGATGAGTGGAGAAACGAAGCGTTCGAGAACTCCCGGATATACAAGGTAAGAGCAAGGAAATTCCACGACCTTACAATTCAACCCAAACGATTCTCACCGGGTAATGAAGTCTTGCTCTACAATGCCCGACTCCGTCTCTTCCCTGGAAAGTTGAAATCAAGATGGTCGGGGCCATATACTGTCTACCGAGGACATGTCAATGGGAGCTATGAATTGCTAGACTCGGGTGGCAACATTTTTAAGATGAACGGGCAATACCTCAAATCATACTTCTAGTCACACTTCAACCGCGAAGTTAAGGTGACTAAGCTTAATGAACCATGATGAGAGGTAATGTCGAGCTAGCGATGAAAAATCTACCACTGGTTGGGATGTAACCCAACATATTTACATGCTTTATGTTTTTTGTTTTGTTTCCTTTGTTTTTCTTTATTTTTGTTGTGTCGTGTCTTGTTGGTCGTGTCTTTTCTTTTGTGTCCCAAGATATAATTGCTAAAAAAAAAAGGGATATGCGAACACCCTCGCGACCGCGAGGGCTGCCGCGTAAAAGTGAGCAGAACAATTTGAGCAGACCTCACGACCAGGCTCGCGACCGTGAGCTCGGCCGCGAGGCCCGACCCGCACAGAGACCCGGACGTCGACCCACGTATTTTTACAGTTTTTAAACCCCTCCCCCTTATACTACACACACACACACACGTATTTTTCAGCAAAACATAAGCCTTCAAAGCTCTCAAACCCTATTTCTTCATTTTCTTGTGCTTTCCTAGTAATTTCCACTCAAGGTATGCTTCATTTCTTAAATTCTTCTTTGATCTTAGCTTTTAAGCATGAATTAGACGAGTTTTACCGATTATTTCTTCTTGTTGTAGAATATTGAAGAATTGATGAACTATAGCCTATAGTGCTAGATTGACATGGTTTTTGAGCAAGCTTCTTACAATGTTAGGTGTAATGGTGTTCATGAACATGTATTGTGGAAGTAATTAACCTACATTGTTGATTTGGGGGTCAAAATGCTCGAAACCTAGCTGTCAGTCAGGTCTCGTGACCAAGCTCGCGACCGCGAGCCTGGCCGCGAGCTTCTGCGTGGGCGCGGGTTATTGCCTAGCGACCACCCTCGCGATCGCGAGGATGGCCGCAAGGCAGCCTCATAGTCGTGTTTTCGCGTGTTTTGAGCATCTGTGTGCGTTTCTTTCCCTTATTATGCCTTATATGAACATATGTTATTATGGGGGGAGGAATTTTGCTAACTCTAAATCTGGGGGAGCCATACATATTCGATATGGGTTGACGTTTATATTGCATCTTTTCAAAAGTACATAAGCTAACTTTGAAATACCTTTTTAGGTACAATATGCCGCGTACTTCCAGCAGCAAGCGCAAAGGAAAGGAGGTTGTGTCAACCTCACACGAGGAAACCATACATAAGTTCCACCCCGAGACTTATGGGGTGCGACTACCGACTCCCTCTTCACGGGATCGTTGGAGGAGGTTGGTGCAGCTGAAGCATCGACATTCGAGATTTATGTGCATCGAAACTTGCCAAGCGATGGGGATAGCCAACGATGTCACGTGGCTAGCCGAGAGGGCCGATCTTTACTCTATCATCACGGCAAACTATTTGACGTACCAGACCCTAACACTAGAGTTTCTGTCAACCATCCATGTCCACAGGACGCAAGGATCGCCAGATTACATTACATTCCAGTTGGACAACGAGCCCCGACAGCTCTTCGTTGACGAATTGAACGCTATCATCGATGGCGCACCTGATGGCAAATACATCAGAGATTTAGAGAACTCGACTCAGCAGATGTGGCCGTTGTTCATGGACACAGTAGCTGAACAGACCTCGTACTATGATGCCTCAAGTGCAAAGGCAAGTTCAATACGAAATCTTACGATCCGCTACTTCCACCGCCTCCTTACCTTCACAATACATGCCCGCACCAATGTCGGCACAGTCTTATCCCAATACATGAGTCTCCTGATTGGTGCTGCGACCAGACAGAAGATGCACGCCGGCATGTTCCTCGCCCAGCATTTCCAGATGCAATCAGAAGTTTCGGGAATGCGAGGATATGCATAGGGGAATTCGTTACCCCTATTACTGACTTTTTCGGGGTGACGATTCGTGAGAATCCCGTCTCACAGGATATTTTCCTGGACAAGTCATATCTTTACGCCCGTGCGTTCTGAGCGAGACTCACGGTGCTACCTCGGATGCTCTATGACAAAACGGCGATCCATCTTTCGGCTGCCCCACACAGATCCCACAAGATTAAACACAATTAGACAGTCGGACGCCAATTGGAACATGTGCTCACGATTCCACCACGGATGGGCTCAGCGTTTAAATGTGTAAAGCGAGGTAGAGGAAGCACACGAGGAAGAGGAAGCGGAACAGGAGAAGGCGCCCGAGACAGGCGGTGCGTTGCACCCACCACCCATCCAAGGCGATCCCAGGATTTATGAGCAATTGGATCGCATAGATGGTCGTCTAGACCACATCGACGGGAGCCTAACCTCCATGATAGCCCAACAGCAGGCCCTCCTCACCCAACACCAGGTGCATCAAGAACACCAACGTCAAATGATGGAGATGATGCAGCGGTGGGATCAGTGGCGAGGATTCTATCCACCGCCGGAGTAGCACGGCATATGAGGTAAGGTCTATCTCTCAACCACTCTTTTCTGCAAACCTTATTGCCTCCATTTCACAATAAGTTTGGGAGGAGTGGACGATTTTGATTGGTGGAGAGTCTTTTTTATGTTTTCGCTTTATTTTCGTAAGTTTTTATATTTTGGGGCTTTTGTCGTGTCTTTGTTTTCGTTGTTGTGTCTGTCGATCAACGAGTTTAAGTGAAATGTGTTAATCCATATGGCCAATGATGATAGAAATTTTCTGAAAAATATGTTGATAGTGCACATGATATGTTAGAAAACGACGTATGGATAACTTGAGATTGCTTAACTTGTTGTTTTTCACCATTTGCTTAAACCGTGAGACTTGAGCTTCACTGTATAAACATCTTCTTACAGTTTCTTTTAATTGTGTGATATCGTGCATGTAATCATCTTCTAGAACTTGCCGTGTTTTCTGTGTCGAGGCTACAATATGTGTTTCGAATATGGAAAGGATAAAAGGCCATCTTTGTGAACCATGAATTTACCCATACACTAACCCAATTATATATACCGTTTGTCGCCTTCTTTGAGCCTTTATTAGACTTTATTTTTCTGTTAACCGGATGATAGGAGGTGAGGATGGATATGGGGATCAAGGGGGGTAAAATTGATTTGATGCATTAAGTTGGGATAAAAGATAGAGAGGTACCTGTGTTGAAAAGAATGGTACCTCTACAGAAACGAATGAACCCTATAAGCTCTATCAAAATGAAATAAATTAATGTATTACATAGGGTTAAAAGCTAGAAAGGTACCTCTGTGGTAAAGAATGGGCCCTATGTGAATAATGTGAGCATAAAGGGATTTTCATAAAAAAAATAGGTTTCTCAAATATAATAAACGTTGATTTAGCAAGTTGAAAGAAAAAGGGAAATGGACAAAGTCCATATGTTTTGAAATGTATAAATAGAGGTACTTGGAGTTATATTTGAGTCACTTAGCCATATATCACCCTACCTTAATCAATGTGCCTACAATACAACCTATAAAAACCTTTTTATCCTAATTTGAACGCATTTGATGTGGTGGAGATATTAGAGAAACGGCAATCCTATGGTAAGATTTTGCATTGCATTGATCTTTGAGTGTATACACGTCCTTAATTTTCTTATGAGTTTGAGTGTACACTATATTATGCACATGCCTTTATGATGGTTGAATGGAATGAGATTTTGCTTTCAATTGTTGTACATTGTCGAGTTGACTAATGTCGTCATGTGCGTTAATGATTTCGAACTTTGAAAGATTTCTGAGGCTTGTTATGGCTATCACCTTTGCTGACGCTCGTTGATCTTTCGTTGTGTCTTACTTTGTGTTTCTATTTTTGTTTGAGGACGAACAATGCTTTAAGTTTGGGGGTTTGATAAACGTGCTTTTACCCGTTTATTGACGATATATTAAGATGAATATAGATCTATTAAGTACGTTTATATGGTCAATCTTAATGCTTTTAGCTATTTTTGGAAGATACTGCTCTTGGGTTTCTCTTTGGTGTTTTGTAGGCCTATAAGATGATAATCGAAGCATGAAGCGAAGCACGAACCAAAGACGGAAAGAATCACGGCCTAGCGGGCACCCTAGCGGTCGCTAGCCCGACCTGCAGCGCTGTGGAATCGCTCTGCCCAGAAACTAGCGACCGACTTTACGACCGCGAGGCCGATCGCTAGGCAAAACGCCGCGACCGCGAGCCCTGCCCACGAGTATCTCGAAAAGCACGCCCGATTTCTAGCGATCATGAGCTCGGCCAAGCGTAGCAAACAGCCTTGAACACGGCGCGAGCTCATCAAACACACGCACGCCCAGAAGCTCGTGACCGAGCTAGCGACGGCGAGGCGAGACGGTTGGACGCAAAATTAGGGTTTCGACTGCGCCTATATATACTTCTAAGCTTGCCTTTCGCGCCTCCAACCTGGAATACACGATTTTTCATCAGTTTTCTCTAGTTTTTGACATACTTTCACTTTAGCTTTGATTTATATTCATCTAGGCTTTAAATTTTCATTGTTCTACTATTGTTCTATGCATTGTTATCGCTTTGGAACGATTTTGTCCGAATGAATCCCATATTTTCCCGTTTTCCTCTTAGGTTGGGATACAAACCCAACAATTGTTCTTCAGATGCCGCACTACGGGTTTTATTTATATAATTTATATTTTTATGTTTAATTTATATTTTATTTCAATTATTATGTCTGGCTAAATTCATTGTTCTAATCCTAGGGTTTGTATGATTCTCTCCTAAGTGTCCGATTCTCGCTATTTGCTATTTACCTTCCGGGCATTGATTTTGATTCTTGGTGCTTAATAATATGTGTTAATTTCGATCAATCTTGATGCATATCTAGTTGCCGTTAAATGCATACGATTTTAATTGTCAATCGATCTTGAACGCACTGTCTGAATAAGCCTTGAGTCGTAATTGAGATAGGAACATTCGTAGGAAGCATATTCTTTGTGATCTTTTTTGAGTTGCTAATTTTTACCTTGAGACGTAACAGTAATAGGGAAAATTGGTAATCTACTGCCACAATTGTCGTAACTGAAATTGTTGGTTGCATATGTGATCTTCCATCTTGTTTGGATTAAAATTGGTTAATAGAAAGCAGGATAAACATACGATGTGGGTAGGATTAATACATCCCTAGGGTTAGTCTTTCAGTCTTATTATCTCTTTGAGTATTGTTTATTATCTTTATTTGCTTTAGTTGATCTTGACTTTGAATTTAATATTCGAAGTCCCAAAACCTTTTCAAAACCAAATCTATCACTTGGATAATGATGAAGGATTATTGAGTTAGCTTCTGTATTTTCGCGTTACAATCCTTGTGGATACGATACTCGACTACCCTATCTACTTGCACATTTTCGTGTTGGAAAAAGTAGCGATCACTACTATGCCTACCGACAATGGATATTGGGCCTCGTACCTTCGTTGGATTTGATATCCAAAGCGGTTTGGTTGAGCTTGTATACAATGTTTCTCGTTACCACTATTACAATCTCCTATCCGAAATGAATACTTGATTGCATATATCGTGTCCCTTATCTCATATATAAGTTAGATCATACGGTGTGTAGAAGATCACGAAGTCCGTATGATTGGTCAAGCTTAATGAGATATAAAAGTTTCTGGTGAGGCGACTTAAGGACGAGTTGTCGGTTTAGGCTGCAGATAGATAAGAAGTGACTTGACTTAGTTGCTTGTCTATGCTTTGCACGTCTCGACGTATTGAAGGATCACGGTGAGATGTGTTCTTCTTCGACCGTCGTGAAGAACCAAGATCTCGGTGACTTACGATGATCTAAACCTCGATAAGGTATTAGGTGAGTATGAGTTCTTGACCATCACTTTGACTTGTTATGGGTGAGGTTATATGTTCTAACCCAAGATTCTCCGCATCTTGGGTAGTGGCGATCTTGTATGTCACGCTAGTTATCTGTCGAGTCACCGTATCCGTTAAGGATGATGGCGCCCCTTAAGGAGCTCAAAAGGTTTATTGTACTAAACCCTGCAGTTGAGTTAGCTCAGTACAATAATAAGGTTGAGTGGTACTACTTAAGAAAAGAAGTTATTAATCGTTTTAAGCGATGATTGCTATAAATGATTAATGGACGCTCGATATCTTAAATACGGGATTCGTAATGTCTAAGTGCAAGCCCGACTCAACTTGGTAATAAAGGGGTAAGTCAAGATTCTTTCTCTAGTGGCATGATCGAATGTTTATAAATTAATTTATGTTCGGGTGAACATAAGATAATTAATTTATTTGAGGCCCATCTTTATTCCTTGCATTTGATCCACAGGTGGCCCATCCAGCCCATAGCTTAGCAAGAAAATCGGTCCCTATATCTCTATGGCAAGATTTTATTCTCTTTATCCCACAAGGATATAATTATATTTATGGAATATGCATAGATCCTTTCCATATAAGATTATGGTAATAATCTCGAGAGTATGGAAATAATCCCAAGAGTATGGAAATAATCCTAAGAGTATGGAAATAATCCTAAGTGTATGGTAATATTCCATATAGGATTATGGTAATATTCCATATAGGATTATGGTAACATTCCATATAGGATTAAGGTAGTGCATTATAAATATAAGGTATGAGATAATGTGCAGAAGACTCACAAAACACAAAGACAATTTTCGGTCATCTCTTGGTGTAAGAGAGGAAAATTTTCGAGAGTTTTAATTGTGAGAGAGCTTTGGGTGATTTTCCGTAGCATTCTCCATAGATCGTCCTCACTCGACGTTGGAGATTGGGCAACCGGATACGACCCGAAGGTCAAAGCACGAGTCTCGACCGTTCGATCCGTTCATCCCGCTCGATCCACCTCGGCGGATCCAAAGGTAAACACGAGAAAACCCAACGTGTTGCTTTTAATTATATAGACGCATGCTAGGATTATAATCAATGTATGGTGAATTAAACACCCAAGATGGATCCTCGGGCGAGGGTTAACATATGTTTCCCTACATTGGTATCGAGCCCGGATCGTAATCTTCGCTCTGTTGGATTAATTCACGTTTGATTATTACGTGCGTTATTATAATTGTGGATTTGTCGTTCATCGTGGCTCGCTTGTTTTGTTGGTTTTGTTTTACACCACGAAAATCCGTGGTTAGATTAGATTTTATTATGTAAATCTTATACGTAAAGAAGAACGAAGACGAACGAACGAAGAACGAAACGACGGGAAGAACAGGTTCTCACCGTCTCGGTGGTTTCATGGCGAAGTCTCGCGATCGCTAAAGGCGATCGCGAGGGCTGCGGGCGACGGCGCGCGTTCTCGCGGGATCCTGGCGCTTAGCGGCGAACTTCATGATCGCGAGGATTACCCGCAGGCGGCGGCCGCGGCGAGCTAGCGGGCGGACGGCTTGCGCGTGCGCGCGAAACCCGGCGCATGGCGGACTTCATGGTCGCGAGGTTTGGCTTGGCGGGCGACGGCGTCTCGGGCGTTCGCTCGCGCGGGGCGTGGCGTGCACGCGCAGCTCGACGGGTCGCGGTCGCGTGAAGCGACCGCGAGGCAGCCCAGCGAAGCGCTGGCAAGCGGCGCGAGGTGGGCGCGCGATCGGGCTTAGCCTCAGCGCCGCCCAAGACTCTTATGGGCCGACCCGCCCGCACCCGTTTTCAGAATTCGCCCGTGCGCGTGCACGCGAGGCCCAATGTAGAATCCGGTCCGCGCCCGTGCATGCGAGGCCCGTTTTGAAGTTTTATTATCGTACTTTGTAAATCTATGTAATAGATTAGATTTAATTGTGCAGTGTTTCACGATCGGAGCGCGATGAACGTTTTATTTTATTTTTATCGCTCATATGCATGTCGTGGATGTTTAAATTATGCGGTAGCATGCTATGTATGTTTAAATTACGCTGACAAACCTTTAAGTGTTTTACGAATTGGATGCGCATAGTAAGCATGCTAGGTTTATCGCGCTTATCAAGCATATTTTAGAATTACTGCGAGCATGTTTTACATGTTGAGTTCTATAGAAAAGCATGCTAGATTACGTGATCTGCATGGACAAACCTTTTGAATAAAAAGACTAAGCAAGCAACCCGACAAATTAATTTTTCAAATTAAAATGTCAAGACCTCCTCTTTTGATCTCTAAACAAAGTGAGACGACCGTGAGTAAACGCCCACACGCGTGGCTTGCTTACACCGCTTATCATAAGTTTGTTAGATGAGATTTCTAAATAAAACATTTTAAATCTATTGAGAAGTGGGAGTTTCATGTGTAAACGCCCACACGCGTGGCTTGCATGTGCGATTTTCATAAGTTCTCTAGAGATAGATATAAAATGAGATAACAAAAGAATTTGAATTGGGCGGTATGGTCCGAGTGAGTATACCAATTCTAAGAATTCATCTTCTATTTGTTAAAATTGTGGTCAATGCTTAGACATCACCTCAAGTACAACTTCCCGCCAAGTCCCTTCTTGTGATAGTGATGTGGTCTAGTAAGGTCCAATCATTAATTTCATTTGTTATAAGGATAAGTTGACATGGATTGAAATTAAACGACTAAAAGGTATATTTTAGTCCGGTCGAGGGGTTCATGTAAACGCCCACACGCGTGGCTTGCATGTGGATTCCTTGGGCGATTGGAGGTTTCAATTAATATTGTTTTATCAAAGGTTACAATATTATTGTTACGAATTATTTGCGATCGTATGCTTATGTGTTTTACATTATCGTTTTCGATATGTCTCTACGCCGATTATCAATATGCTCGCACAAAATCCGCTATCCGTCCAAATTTTATCGAGTGGAAACGAAACATGGAATATGTTCTTATCATTTGAAGAACACATGTTTGTTCTCACTACTCCTAAACCCGATGCCCTTATCGACGATCGACTAATGAGCAACGAGAGTCAAGGCACTTTGGAATAAGTCAAACAATATGGCTAAATGCTATATGATGACTACGATGTCCAAAGGCTTGTAGTGCAAGATCGGCCGATGGCGACGCGATCGATATTTGGTCAAGTCTCGAGAGTAAGTTTGGGCAATCGGATCGACGATCCGCTTCCACACAATGAGAGAAATCTTGGCGTGTAAGATGGAAGAAGGAAGTTCGGTCCATGAACATGTCTCCACACGACTCATCTCATGGATAGTCTTGATCGGTTGGGAGGAGGTATTGACGGCGGCCAAGGTCGATATCATCCTCAATACACCGCCCAAGTCTTTTGAGAACTTTCGCGTGAATGCGATCATGAGCAAGACCGAGTTTACACTTAGTCGGTTGCTTAATGATCTCGTTGTCATGCGGAAGGAGTTATGGGAAAAGGAGCACATGCTCGCTAGTACATCTAAGGGCCCAAAATTTTCGTTGCAAAATGGAAATAGAAAAAGGGTGCCAAAGGTGGTAAAGGCGAGGAAATAGTGGGAGTAATGGGAGCAAGAACATGGATGCCACCGAGGCTTGAAGAAGCGAAGGAGAAGCGGCAAGTGCTTCAAGTGCGGCAAGACGGGCATTGGAAGGCCAAGTGCCCTATGCTCAAGGCTCAAGGTACGCCGCTTGCTTTAGTATGTGAAACATGTTTAGCGACTTGTTCTACCCATTCTTGGGTAGTAGATACGGCGCAATCGATCATGTTTGTTACACCTGCGGGTTCCCGCGACAAGGGAGCTGCTTGATGGCGAGATAACGATCTCCATGGGCAACGCGGCGAAAGTCAAGTCGTTGCGATTGGAGATGTTCTTTATGTTTTGGGACAATGCTTTAGTTTTGAAAGACGTTTTATATGTGCCGGATTTTCATGGAACCTTGTTTCTGTTTCAAATTATTTACTCATGGATATTCTCGTTATTTTTGATAGTGGTGTTTCTATCATAAGAAATGACGGTTATCGTGTTGGCACTTTATATAATTCGCTTTATACTATTTACGCAAAACATAATACCTATAACTATGTTGCATCTTCATCAAACCCAAAAAGAGAAAGTTTTCTTCAAGATGACTCTACTTTTCTCGGCATCTTAGATTAGGTCACATCAATCTAAATAGGATCCAAAGACCGGCTAAGAATGGGCGTTGGGTGATCTCACGGTTACTCCGTTCTCGATCTGCGAATCTCGTGATAGAAGGTAAGATGTCGACTGCACCTTCAAAGCGAAGGGTTATAGAGCCAAAGAAATGTTGGAGTTAGTCCATTTCGACTGTGTGGACCTATGTCCACACAAGCTCGTGGAGGTACAGTATTTTGTCACTTTCATCGACGACACTAAGGTGCGGATACATATACCGCTTCACCGCAAGTCAGAATGCTTTGAGAAATTCAAAGAGTTTAAGGCGGAAGTGGAGACGGCTAGGTAAGAGTATCAAGTCATCTTTGCGGTCCGATCGCGGTGGCGAATACCTCGAACGAGTTTATGGACTATCTAGTGAAGTGTGGGATTACATCCCAACGCATTTCACCGGCACACCACAACAAAATGGTGTGTCGTGAGCAAAGAAATAGGACTCTTTTCGAAATGGTTAGATCGATGATGAGTTATCTTTGCATCGCCTATTTCGCTCGGGATATGCCTTAGAGACGGTGCATACTTGCTAAATCTAGTACCGCCCAAGTCATCGAAAAGACCCCTTCGAAGTTGTGGTTTGGCGCGAAGCCCGGTTTAAGCCACATAAGGATATGGGCGATCCAAAGACATGTGCCGAACAAGAAGGGTGACAAGTTGGAGGCTAGATCCGACGCAAGGTCGCTTATGGCTATCCTAGAGGAACGAAGGTGGTTTATTCTATAGTCCCAAGGATCGGAAGGTCATTATTAGACTAATGCTCGATTCTTAGAAGAGGACTACATGAAAATCATAAGTCCAAAGTTGAAATCATTCTTCAAGAATTAGAAGATGATCGTATTCCACCACCGATTAGGCCAAAGGTACGAGATGTCGAGTCTAGTGGGAGGGATCGACACCAGATACTTCAAGAAATTGAAGTGGGTCGAGTTCATTGGAGATCCGACCGCATAAGTGGTACCTACACAGCAAGTTGTGCAAGATAGAGAACCACAAGTTACTGCACCCACCGTTGTCATTATGTCTATAGCACCTCGTCGTAGTGGGAGGGTTGTTCGTCAACCCGAGCGATTTATGTTCGTGGGTGAATCGTCGGATTTAGTCCCAGAAAACGAACAGGCAATAATCGACCCATGGTTGTACAGCGAGGCGATACAAGACAATGATGCAAGATCATGAAACTTACGTTTGGACGAGGTGGTAAAGTCCTATGGATTTACCCAGTTGCCTAGCGAGAGTTGTGTGTATCGGTTAGATGTCAACGGTAATGTGGTATTTCTTGCACTTTACGTAGATGACATTCTTCTATTTGGCAACAATGTGAAGTTGTTATCAGACGTAAAGAGTTGTTTATCCGATCAGTTTCAAATGAAAGACTTAGGAGATGAAGCGTACATTCTTGGGATCAAGGTTTACCGAGATCGCAAGAGGAAAATGTTGAGCTTATCTCAGGCGTCTTACATTGATACTGTGATTACTCGTTTTAGTATGCAGACCGCCAAGAAAGGATTGCTACCTTTCAGACATGGCGTTCCTTTATCTAAAGGGCAGTCACCTATGACTGCAAAGGAGATAGAGGAAATGAGACAAGTTCCCTACGTTTCCGCCGTAGGAAGTCTCATGTATGCAATGCTACATACGAGGCCCGATATCTCTGTGTGCGAGAAGCATAGTAACTAGATATCGCCTAACCTCGACAAGCACATTGATCGCAAGAAAGCATATACTCAAGCACCGAAAAGGACTCGAGATTATAGGCTAGTTTACCATGCAGAGATAGTCTAATGCCTTTGGGTTATCTGCACTCGATTTCCAAGTCGACCGTGATAAGAATAAGTCTACCTCGGACTATGTGTTTACCTTGGGAGGTGGAACCGTATCCTGGCGGAGTGCAAAGCAGCGATGCATTGCGGACTCTACCATGGAAGCCGAATATGTAGCCACTTCGGAGGCTGCTAAGGAGGTTGTATGGTTCAAGAACTACCTCATGGATCTAAATGTGGTACCTGGTTTGCCCATGAGTATCATGGTTTACTGTGATAACTCAGGTGCAATGGCAAACTCGAAGGAATCACGGATCCACAAGGCAATCAAACACATAGAGAGAAAGTACCATGTCATACGAGAAATCGTTAGACGAGGGGACGTGCTGATAGCAAAGATTGATACGACGGATAACCTAGCCGATCCATTCACTAAAGCTCGCCGAATAAGTCTACGTCGGGGACGTTAGAGGACTTAATTGCGCTAGATGGCACCGCTAAATCCTGCCAAGAATAAGTCTACGCCGGGACGTTAGAGGACTCAATTATGCTAGATGGCACCCACTTAGAAAGGAAACTTTTGTATAAGTGGGAGAAGCAAAGTGATGGTTTTGTTTGTAATAGCTAGTAGAGACACATTGTATACTAAAAGTTTGCTTTAGTATAAGTGGGAGATTGTTGGATTTGTATCTTTGAAAGCGGTTTGGTTGAGCTTGTATACAATGTTTCTGTTACCACTATTACAATCTCCTATCTGAAATGAATACTTGATTGCATATATCGTGTCCCCTTATCTCGTATATAAGTTAGATCATACGGTGTGTAGAAGATCACGTAAGTGCGTATGATTGGTCAAGCTTAATGAGATATAAAAAGTTTCACAACCGAGACGACTTAAGGACGAGTTGTCGGTTTAGGCCGCGAGATAGATAAGAAGTGACTTGACTTAGTTGCTTGTCTATCTTTGATGCCTCCGACGTATTGAAGGATCACGGTGAGATGTGTTCTTCTTTCGACCGTCGTGAAGAACCAAGATCTCGGTGACTTACGATGATCTAAACCTCGATAAGGTATTAGGTGAGTATGAGTTGGTTGACCATCACTTTGACTTGTTATGGGTGAGGGTTATATGTTCTAACCCAAGATTCTCCGCATCTTGGGTAGTGGCGTCTTGTATGTCACGCTAGTTATCTCAGACGAGTCACCGTATCCGTTAAGGATGATGACGCCCCTTAAGGAGCTCAAAGGTTTATTGTACTAAACCCCGCAGTTGAGTTAGCTCAAGTACAATAATAAGGTTGAGTGGTACTACTTAAGGAAAAGAAGTTATTAATCGTTTTAAGCGAATGATTGCTATAAATGATTAATGGACGTTCGATATCTTAAATACGGGATTCGTAATGTCTAAGTGCAAGCCCGACTCAACTTCGGTAATAAAGGGTAAGTCAAGATTCTTCTCTAGTGGCATGATCGAATGTTTATAAATTAATTTATGTTCGGCCGAACATAAGATAATTAATTTATTTGAGGCCCATCTTTATTCCTTGTGATTTGATCCTCGGCCGGCCCATCCAGCCCATAGCTTAGCAAGAAAATCGGTCCCTATATCTCTATGGCAAGATTTTATTCTCTTTATCCCACAAGGATATAATTATATTTATGGAATATGCATAGATCCTTTCCATATAAGATTATGGTAATAATCTTGAGAGTATGGAAATAATCCTAAGAGTATGGAAATAATCCTAAGAGTATGGAAATAATCCTAAGTGTATGGTAATATTCCATATAGGATTATGGTAATATTCCATATAGGATTATGGTAACATTCCATATAGGATTAAGGTAGTGCATTATAAATATAAGGTATGAGATAATGTCTAGAAGACTCACAAAAAACACAAAGACAATTTTCGGTCATCTCTTAATTGTAAGAGAGGAAAATTTTCGAGAGTTTTAATTGTGAGAGAGCTTTGGGTGATTTTCCGTAGCATTCTCCATAGATCGTCCTCACTCGACGTTGGAGATTGGGCAACCGGATCTGACCCGAAGGTCAAAGCACGAGTCTCGACCGCTCGATCCGCTCATCCTCCGCTCGATCCACCTCGACAGATCCAAAGGTAAACACGAGAAAACCCCAACGTGTTGCTTTTAATTATATAGACGCATGCTAGGATTATAATCAATGTATGGTGAATTAAACACCCAAGATGGATCCTCGGGGCGAGGGTTAACATATGTTTCCCCTACATACACAGCATTGCATACATGAGACTTCATATGGTGGAAGCGTAGGGAACGTCTCTAATCTCCTTTGATATCTTCGGCGACTGCTTCTTAAATAAAGAAACTTTATGTCTGAAGGGTAGTAATCCATTCTTAGCGGTTTGCATGCTTGAGTAATCACAGTATCAATGTAAGACGCCTGAGATAAGCTCAATATTTTTCTCTTGTGATCTTAATAAACCTTGATCCCAAGAATGTACGATGCATCTCCTAAGTTTTCACCTGAAACTGATCGAATAACCAACTCTATACATCTGATAATAGCTTCACATTGTTGTCGAGTAGAAGGATGTCATCTACATAAATTACAAGAAATACCACGTCACCGTTGACATCTAAACAATACACGCAACTCTTGCTAGGAAACTAGGTGAAACCATAGGTTTTTACCACCTCATCAAAGCGTACATAAATGGACTTCTTAAGCTTCCGCACTTGAGGCTCCTCACCTTTCTTCACATAACCTTTGGGTTGCTGCATATGGATGTCTCGACCTTCCTCTAGATAACTATTTAAGAAAAGCGGTTTTCACGTCCATTTGCCAAACCTCTAGGTTCAAGTGAGCTGCTATGGCTAGAAGAATTCTGATGGACTTGAGCATTACTATAGGCGAAAACGTATCATCGTAATCAATCCCCTAAATCTGAGTGTACCCTTTCGTCACAAGTCTGGCTTTAAAAGCCGAAACCTCTCCATCAGAATCTCTCTTTCTCTTGTATACCAACTTACTACCTATGGCTTCCTTGCCATCTGGTAGAGGTGTTTTCTCGTATACATCCATAGCAATTATGTACTCAATCTCTAAGTCCATAGCAGTGTGTCATGCCCTGCATATATGTCTTATATCGCCTCGCTGTTTTCCATGGGTCGATTATAGCTTGTTTGCCTACTGGGACTAAATCGAATATTCACCCATGAACATAAATCGATCGGGTTTCGCACAACCCTCACAATACTGAGTGAGAACAATCTATGGAGAATACTACAAACTTTTGCCTCCTATATCTTTCTATGTGATTTTCGAAAATCACAATAAGCATCGGATTAATATGATTTTCATTCACCTTGTATTTATAATGCATTCCTAGAATCCTATTTAGATAGGATCCTTGCATAACGAATAAATATAATAATTATCTTCAATCGCTGAAGATAATTCATATCTAGAATAATTATCTCTTGATATATAATAATATCAGATAATATCTATCTAGATATAGGAGCTGTATTAAAATAATACACAAATCAGAACATAGTCTAAGTGGGACTCTATATAGTGGGGGGACAAAAATTAGCAACTCCAGACCTTGATGGATCACCCTAGGGATCAAATGTAAGGAATATAGATGTGCCTAAATGAATTAATTATCTCATGTTCAGCCCAGAAAATAAATTAATTCATAAACATTTATTCATTCCACTAGAGAATAAATGCTGACTTACCCCTTTGTTACCGAAGAGTCGGGCTTGCACTTAGACTTACGAATTCCCGTATTTAAGATATCGCATGTCCATTAATTAATTATAGCACTCTGACTGCTTAAAATAATTAATCTCTTTAATTCATTAAGTAGTATCACTCAACCTTATTATTGTACTTGAGCTAACTCAACCTGCAGGGTTGAGTACAATAAATATTTTGAGCTCCTTAAGGGGACTTCATCAACCTAAATGGATACGGTGATTCGATACAGGTAACTAACATGATATACAAGCACTGCGACCACCCAAGACGCGGAGAATCTTGGGTAATCTCGTGTAACCCTCACCCATAACAAGTCAAAGTGATGGTCAGTAACTCATAGTCACTTAAAACCTTATCGAGGTTTAGATCAACGTAAAGTCACCGAGATCTAGGTTCTTCACGACGGTCAAATAGAAGAATTCATCTCACTATAATCCATCAATACGTCAAGACGTACTCGCATAGACAAGCAACCAAGTCAAGTCACTTCTTATCTATACTGCAGCCTATAACCACAACTCATCCTCAAGTTGTCTCAATTGTGACCTTTTTTATTTTTCAATTGGCTTAACAAATCATACAGACTTCAGTGATCTTCTACACACTCTATGATCTAACTTTTGTTTGAGCTAATGGGACAACATATGCAATCAAGTAAACAATTCAGATAGGAGATTGTAATAGTGGTAACATGAAACATTGTATACAAGCTCAACCATTCTGCATTCAGTATATAAATCCAATAGTATTAAATAATACATAAATCATAATAGAGTCCGAGTGGGACTCTATTAGGGGGGACAAAAATACTGCAACTCCAGGCCTTGATGGGCCAGTCCTAGGATTAAATACAAGGAATAAAAATGGGCCTAAAATGATCAATTATCATATATTCAGCCCAGAACATAAATTAACTCATAAACATTTACTCATTCCACTAGAGAATAAATATTGACTTACCCATTTATTATCGAAGTTGAATCGGGCTTATACTTAGACTTTCGAATCCCCGTATTTAAGATATCGCACGTCCACTAATTATTTATACACTCTGACTGCTTAAAATAATTAATCTCTTTAATTCCTTAAGTAGTATCACTCAACCTTATTATTGTACTTGAGTTAACTCACACAGTAGGGTTTAGTACAATAAATATTTTGACTTTAAGGGGCGTCATCATCTAGCGGACACGGTGACTCGTCTGGGTAACTTGCATGACATACAAGCATTGCCACCATCCAAGATGTGGAGAATCTTGGGTTATCTCATGTAACCCTCACCTATAAAAAGTCAAAGTGATGGTCATTAACTCATACTCACCTAAAATCTTATCGAGATTTAGATCAACGTAAAGTCATCGAAATCTAGGTTCTTCATGAATGTAGATAGAGGAACTCATCTCACTGTGATCCATCAATACTTCAAGAGGTACCATCTTAGACAAGCAACCAAGTCAAGTTACTTCTTACCTACACTGCAGCCTATACTGACAACTCGTCCTCAAGTTGTCTCAATTGTGATCCTTTTTATATCTCAGCTAGCTTAACCAATCATACAGACTTCTGTGATCTTCTACACACTATATGATCTAACTTTTGTATGAAATAATATGACAACATATGCAATCAAGTAAACAATTCAGATAGAAGATTGTAATAGTGGTAACAGAAAACACTGTATACAAGTACAACCATTCGGCTTTCAGTATACAAATCCAACAGTACCATGTTTGCTCAAGAGTTTCATAGTGTTCTGTGATAACTCTGGTGCAGTAGCAAACTTGAAGAAACCACGGACCCACAAGGCTACGAAACACATAGAAAGAAAGTACCACATCATACGAGAAACCGTACGATGAGGAGACTTGCTAATTGAGAAGATTGGTACTGCAGACAACCCATGAAGAGTTTACAGCAAGTAGTCTACGACAAGCGTGTTCGAGGATTTGGATTACGCAAGATGGGCCCCACTTAGGAAATGAAACTTTTGTATAAGTGGGAGAAGCAAAGTGATAGTGTTTGTAATAGCTAGTAGGAAGATGCATTTTATACTAAAAGTTTGCTTTAATAAAAGTGGGAGATTGTTGGATTTATATACTGAAAGCAGATTGGTTGAGCTTGTATATAATATTTTATGTTACCACTATTTCGATCACATGTCTGAATTATTTACTTGATTGCATATATTGTCCCATTATATCATACAAAAGTTAGATCATACATTTTGTAGAAGATCACAGAAGTCTGAAGGTAAGTTAGGCGGGTTAAGATATAAAAAGGATCACAATTGAGATAACTTGAGGATGAATAATCGGTATAGGCTATAGTATAGATAAGAAGTAACTTGACTTGGTTACTTGTCTATACTAGTACGTCTTAACGTATTGATAGATCACAGTGAGATGAGTTCTTCTATCTTATCGCCGTGAAGAACCTAGATCTCAGTGACTTTATGTTGATCTAAACCTTGGTAAGGTTTCGGGTGAGTATGAGTTACTGACAATCACTTTGACTTGTTATGGATGAGGGTTACATGTGACATCCCAAGATTCTTGCATCTTGGGTGGTGGTAGTGCTTGTATGTCATGCTGGTTATCTGTATTGAGTCACCGTATCCATTTAGGATGATGACGTCCCCTTAAGCAGCTCAAAATATTTATTGTACTAAACCCTGCAAGTTGAGTTAGCTCAATTACAATAATAAGGTTGAGTGGTACTACTTAAGGAATTAAAGAGATTAATTATTTTAAGCAGTCAGAGTGCTATAAATAATTAATGAACATGCGATATCTTAAATACGGGGATTCGTAAGTCTAAGTACAAGTTTGACTCAACTTCAGTAATAAAGAGGTTAGTATACATTTGTTCTCTTGTAGAATGAATAAATGTTTATAAATGAATTTATGTTCTAGGCTGAACATAAGATAATTAATTCATTTTAGACCTATCTTTATTCATTATATTTGATCTCTGGACTGACCCATCAAGACCTATTACTACTGTAATTTTCGACCACCCTATGGAATCCTATTGGAATTATGTTCTGATTAATGTATTATTTATTCAATACATCTCATAGTCTAGATAAATATTATTTTATATTATTAGATATCAAGAGATAATTATTCTTGAAAGGAATTATCTTTAGAGAAGAAGATAATTATTGTATTTATTAAGTGTATCAGAGTTCAATCACAATAAGATTCTAAGGGGGCAATTATAAATACAAGGTATGAGAAAATTAGATTATCCTCTCCTCATTATGATCTTCGAAAATCACAGATCCTTCATGGGGAGAAAATTTCGTGGTGTTCTCCATTGATTACTCCACTCAGTATTGGAGATCATGCATCTGGGACACATTCCAGAAGATCAAAGCTGGAGTCAGCCATTGATCAGTCGTGCTAGAAATTCACAGATAAACACGAGAAAATTCATATGTGATGCAATTAATTATATATGAGCATGATATGAATATAATTAATGTATGGTGAGTTAAACATCCAAGATATATCCTCGGAGCACGATTAAATTCATATTTCCCATCAGAGCCGACATACTGGCATAGGATACAATACAAAAATATTAAAATTCACCTAATCCAACAAAATTGTAATATAATAATCAAGTTGTTCAATGAAAAGAAGAAAAAAAAAGCTTAAACAAATACCTCAATGTCTCGTCTTTCTCTGACAAAATCCCAAAGCATATGAGAGGACCACCACCATAAATGATTATTTCTGGACAACCACGATCGATTTGGGTAGGAAGAAAGCTTGCTCTCTGGATTTAATATTCAACGTGGAAATATTGCAGACAACATCGCGTTTGGGTAGGGTTTGGAGGATTCAAAATCCAAAATTCATAATCAAAAACAAGAATTTCACAGTTCAATCGCGTTTGAGTAGGGTTTGGAGAGATGATTTGGAGGTGAGTTCTTCAATCGCGTTTGTTTAGGTCTTAGGATTTGGGGATGAAATTTTTTTTTGTTGAATTCTTAAACGAGCATTTGTTGGTTTTGTGTTTATATTTATTTCATGTTTTTTTAAAAAAATTTGGCATCCACATCGACTCTCCGGTGATACACGTCAATCTTCAGGTCCCAAATTTTTGGGGTCATAATGTGATAGTTTCCGCAAACGACGAGCACTGTTTTGCAATTATCTTTACGGTGGAACATTTTTATAAAACTCATCAAATAATGGATCATAAAGTAATATTTTCACTTATTAATATTAAAATTGCTACAAATTAAAACAAGAATCTATAATTGTGTTGGTTAGTAGTTTTTTGCATGTTTTTGTTGTGTTTTTCTTGAGTCGTTTTTGTTAACTTGATACTTATTTTCATAATTTTGGGATATCTTTCTTTGGAATCAAGTTAATTTTTGGTTTTTACAGGTTTTGAGCGTGTTTGAAATTTTGAAGATAGAAAGTTCACCCCAGCGCCAGACTCGATGAAGTCGGCACGGGTTGCACCTCTTGATGGCGAAGCAGAGCACACACCTGGGTGCGTCTTCGTTTAGCGAGACAGAAAACATACCCCAACGTCAGACTCGGTGAAGCCAGCGCTGAGTATGTTCGCTCAAAGTGGATAGAAAGAGAAGCCCAACGTTGGACATGCCGAGACCGACGTTGGGCCACGAAGAAATCTTGCATCTAAGGAGTGCACCCCAACACCGGAAGGAGCGATACTACCGTTGGGCATAATTTATCGTGCGCGTCCAGGGGAGCACTCTAGTGCTGGATGATAGAAATCGGTGTTGGGCTTAATTTGTCATGTGCGTCCAGGGAGAGCACCCCAGTGTCAGACGGATCGAAACCGGCACTGGACGTGCCATTTTTCACGAGAAATGAAGGTGGGCCCGGCAGACGCTGGGCTCAAAAACGATGCTCTGTGGTTAATTTTTCTGAGGCTATAAATATGTTCCACACGCGAGAAAAAAACCCTAGCTCATTTTAAAATTCTTCATTTTTCCTAGCCTCCACAATTTTTATCCCTAGAAAGCCATTTTTTTCATTTTCTTTTGCTCATTGGTGATTCAAGAACAAGGAAATTCATCATCAACATTGAAATTGTATGACTTATTCCATTGGTCTTTGATTTGATTATGTCTATAATTTTTCTCTGCTTGATTTGTAAGATGAATATGAACTAAACACTTTATCTAGGGTTTGGTAATTCAAATTGGTTGGTTAATTATTTGCGAAGTTTGCGTGTTCCAATTGAATTATATTGCTTGCTTTTGAGTGGTTGGCCATCACTAAATTGTTCATGCTTCGGGTGAGATCAAGAGATTAACACATTGCATCTTTATAGATCAATTGAGTTAGACTTTACAGGAAACTAGTAGTCTAATAATTTATCTGTTCTTGGAATTAGATAATCTAGATTTAATCAACTAGGACGAGAGTCTAGTGTTTGAATTGAATATTAGAGAATTCCATGAGTAGGTAGATTTCGTGAAACTGAGCATTAATTGATTAATCAAGGCGAAGAACCTAATACCCTAGTCTTTCCCAAATACTTGAATTAATCTTTTGCAATAGTTATTGGATTCTGAATTCCAGAGCCTGCAATCTTTTAATTATTTTTCTCCTTTAATTATTTACTTTCCAGTATGATCTCAAAAACCCAAGTTTAGGATTTAGATTTTCTTGCTTTCTTAATAACACAACATAGGTCATGTTAAGTCTTCCTTGAAACATACGACTTTGGTTAATTTACCGCACTACATAGACCTCGTACTAGAATCTAGAGGTGCAATTTATATTGAACAAGTAGTAAAGTCTAAGAAATGATGTCAAAATTATAATAAGATCAAAAGTGGTAATTTTTATATTTAGCAATTAGCCTTATATCTTTTTAATTTACTGGAACCATCCCTCCCAAAAGATTAAATAAGTTAAAATTGTAAGATTCAAGTTGTCTACCATAATTTTGAATTGAGGTGGTCTCCTGTACATTCATCCACATACTCGGACTTTGATACTTTTCTTCAATGTTAATGATATGTGATATTTTTCTTTAATATAAATGATACTTAAGCAAATGATACTTTTCTTTAATATAAATGATACTTTTCTTTATAAAAGGTGATACTTTAGTCCGTCTGCATGGTACAGATGGATGTACAGGAGTTTTTGTGTTTTGAATTTCAGAAAGTACTAATATATACTTTCTATATTCCGCAACTTGCATTTGTAAATCGAGAAATTGGATTTAAGATTGTCAAAAGCCTTTCTAAAACTGAAAACGTTAGTGTTTTGCATGTTTTTGTTGTGTTTTTATGTGTTTGTTTGATCGATTTGATTCATTTATGCTTCGTTTTGAATATTTTCTATTGGAATCATGTTCGTTTTCGTTTTATGTAGGGAATGATCGCGTTTTACAATATTGGAGCTTAAAAACGCACCCAAGCGCCGGACTCGGCGTAGCCGGCGCTGGGTGCGTCTGGCAAAGTGGGCGCCAGCGTGAAGGCCAGCGTCCGGCGTGTCGCGTCCGCGCCGGGCACGGAGTTGAGATCGTCGAGACATTCGCGTCCGACAGCTGGAATGCGTCCGGCGCTTGGTGTCTCGAAGTTGAAGTAGTCCAGAAAGACGTCGCGTCCGGCGCTGCATCGCGTCCGGCGCTGGGCGTCAATGCGGAATCCATCCGTAGACGGCCAGCGTCCGTGACGCCATGCGTCCCGCTTTGGGCGAGTTGAAGCCGTCGAGAAGGGCGCCCGTCCCAGGTGTTGCGTCCGGCTGGACTCGATTCCGCAGCGCCACGTCCGACGCCGAGTCCACGTCCGTGCTGGTGCTCGATAATTGCCTTGATTTGAAGACCTCGCGTCCGGCGCTGGGACTCTGTCCGGCGCTGGGCGTGAAATTTTAGCGGCTATAAATATGTTTTAAAATGCGTGAAACCCTACGCACGATACACATTCAGTTTTTGCCGTCGGTTTTGAGCTCTCCCACGCCGATCGTTCATCGCCTTTTCCTTGTAATTTCTTTTGCTTTGGATTAATTCAAGAACTTGATTGAAGAGATTCATCAATGAAATTTACAATTGTAAGGATTAATTATTTGATCTTTCTTCCATTGAATTGTTGAATAATGATTTCTATCGATTATAACTGTTTGATCCGTGAGATGAGCATGAACTAATTCTTTTCTAGGGTTGGGTGATTCAAATTGTTTAATTGATTATTTGTTTTGATTGAGAATACCAATTGAATCCTAGGGTTTATTGTTGAGTGATTGATCTATATTGAATTATTTATGTTTTGTGTATTATCGAGAGATAGATACGTGCATGATAGGAATTTGGTAATTGATTAATCACTATTTTATTTGTATGTTCGTGTATTATCGAGAGATAGATACGTTGCATCATAGGAATAGATTGGATTAGAGGTTACCGGAAACGGGACTCTAGTAGTTTATGTATTTGTGAAATTTGATAACCTAGGTTTAATCCACGGAACGAAAGTCGAGTGTTTGGATTGAGGTTTGAATATTGCATGAATAGGTAGATTTCTTGATCAAGCAATAATCGATTAATCAAGGCGAAGAACCCTAATACCCTAGTTTATCTCACACTCTTGAATTATTCCTGTGCGTTTGAACTGCTTTGAACTATCGTTGAATCGTTTGCATGTTTAATTTTCATGTTAATCTTAGTTAATCATCACCCCAAATCAAGTTTAGGATTTAGATTTATTGCTTTTATCGTAACACATCATAAGCCCTGTTAAGTCTTCCTCGAGAGATTCGACTTGGGTCGACCTTACCACGCTTATAGGGACCTCGTGCTATTGCGGCGACTAAGTAGAACAATTTGATCGAACAAATTTTGGCGCCCGTTGGGAGGGCTTTAGGCATTTTGATTGTGTTATTTTCCCACCTATCTTCTATTTTGGTTTATTTTTATTTTGTTTGGTTAATTCTTCCACACAGCGGCGTAATCCGCTTTTCTTGTCTTGTGTTTGTGTATGCTAGGTCGTCGAAGTCTCAAAAGGAAGTTGGCACGGTGTTCGACAACATTCGGTGGTAGGAGAATTTAATCCTTGAACTCGGAAGAAAGCTTGCGAAAGTGAGGCAAGTGCAGAAGAACAGAGAGTACGAGAGTTTGGGAGTAGATCTCCAGTGAGGATTTTGTGCCGGAAGAAATGGCGCAAATGGAGGAGCCCATGAAGAAGGAAACCGAGGATGCGTGATTTTGCTCGACCCGTCATTGGGGTGACAACGTCATGCATAGTCCTTGTGGATCCGCCCGTAACTATGAGTTGAAGCCCATTCACTTCAACTGCTTTCGTCATTCTACGGGATGCTAGCGAGGATGCCTTGAACTTCATCCGGAGTTCTATGCGAGTGGTTCACACTTTTCCACCGAACGGGCTTACCGAGGATCTACCGAGAATGAGGTGTTTTCCTACACCACGAAGATAGAGCCAAGACATGGTTGATGTCTCTACAGCCCGGTTCATTGACGAGTTGGCAAGCCGTGTATGATAAGTTCATGGGAAAGTACTACTCGAACCAAAAGACACAAGAGCTGAGGGCTCAGATAGCCACATTCAAGCAGATGGCTGGAGAACCTATGCATGAGGCATGGGATCGGTTCAAGTCGTTACAGCAGCAGTGTCCGCATCATCATTACCCAGCTGAGCTTCTCAATCAGTTTTTCTACGATGGATTGACGATGGACTATCAATATATGATAGATAATGCGGCTGGAGGAGACATTGGAAACCACACTGCTGAGGACGTTAGCGAGATTCTGGAGACGCTAGCTGCAAACTCACAAAGGAGAAGTGCAGGACGAAGACCTGCTGCAGCAGCTAAAGAGATTACACCCAATTATGAAGTGACACAGCAATTGGCGAAGCTCACTCGCCAAGTTCAACTAATGTGGGTGAACGAATCTCAACCACCGCCCCAATTCCAACAGCAACAAGTGATGTCGATGGAGACATGTGGGATTTGTGGTGAAGCGGGACATGGGGCCAACATATGCCAACGAGCCAATGAGATGGCATATGAGGAAGCGCAAGTGAATGCAATGCAAGGGTTCCAAAGAGGCAATCAACAAGGGTATCAACCGAGGCCTAAATACGATCCTTTTTCCAATTCATACAATCCAGGCTGGAGAGATCATCCTAATTTCTCCTGGAATCAGAATCAAGGAGGATCTAGTCAAGGAGCTCGATTCGAGCGGCAACCTCCTCGAAGAAGTTAGCCCAAAGAAGGCGGAACAACAATTGCAGCAGCCACCTCCACAAACCCAACAGCAGTCGGGTGCTCCGAGGAAGCCAACACTTGAAGATTCTCTACACACTTTCATTCGAGCAAGTCATCGAGATTTGAGTGCGTGGAAGCATCAATGAAGAGGATAGAGACTCAAGTAGGACAGTGTGGTGGGACCGTTGGAGAACTAGCACAACAAGGACAAAGGAAATTGCCTAGTCAACTGAGCAAGCACAGCGATCACGGTTCTTAGGGTGGAAAATAATTGACAATAAAGTGGAAATTCCACTTGAGGAACCGAATTGACTAAGGTGGTGAGGAAGTGCAAAGGAGAGCCTGAGAGAAGGAAGAGAAGAGACATCCGAGGCTTCACAAAGCCGAGACTCCATACAAACCTCCAATTCCCTTTCCGAGCGATTGAGAAGTGAAAAGAAGGATCGCAGTTCTTAGAGTTCTACAAGATGCTATCTAAAGTGAATGTGAACTTGCCTCTCCTTGGCGTTATTGAAACGTCACGACTATGTCAAGTTCTTTAAAGAGTTAGCATCGAAGAGAGGAAGTTTATGCAGTGCTATTTTCGGCATCAATTGCCACCAAAGCAACGCGATCCAGGAAGCTTTGTGATAAAGATTGCTTTGGGGAATGGAAAGGAAGCTACACAGCATGCTCGACCTTGGTGTAGGTATAAATTTAATGCCTTACTCTATTTTGAGCAACTTGAATTGGGGAATTAAAACCTACTCGCATGTGTTCTGATTAGGCGATAGATCAATTCGTTATCCTAGGGGGATTATCGAGGACATATTAGTTAGAGTGGGTGGATTGATCATTCCTGTTGATTTTGTTGTTCTAGATGTGGGTGACATTAAAGAAAATGGTAGAGAGCACACAATTCTTTTAGGAAGACCTTTTATGGCTACTACCAACACTTTGATTGATGTTAAAAATGGTGTATTGAAAATGACAGTGTTGGGAGAAACTGTGTCCTTTTCTGTTAGAGATAGCACTATAGTACCATCTTCTGATGCAATTGATAATTGTTCTTACATAGATGCTATTGATTGCTTGGTGGTCGAGACATGTGTATTGCAGGAAGATCGCATAGAAACTTTCCTTGCAGGTTATGATGAGAATGAAGAGAAGCTCTGTCTGGAGAGCAAGGTTGCGGAGGAGAACCGGGAGATAGAAGTGGAAAGATTACCTTCGCAAGGGAAACCAGACCTCAAAGAGTTACCCGAGCATCTCAAATATGTCTACCTTGAAGAGAGTGAGCAGAAGCCTGTCATAATCTTTGCCGGGTTAAGCAAGGTAGAGGAAGAACAACTCATTGAGGTCCTAAGAAAGAATAAACGAGCTCTTGGATGGAGTATGTCTGATATTCGAGGGATAAGCCCAGCAATGTGCATGCATCGGATAGTACTTGAAGATGGGGCTAGGCCGATTCGGGAAGGACAACGGAGGTTGAATCCTAACCTTATGGAGGTAGTCAAGAAGGAGATTCTAAAGCTCCTTGCGAGGACTCATCTACCCGTCCGAGATAGTCGATGGGTCGATCCAGTTCACGTGGTACCCAAGAAATGAGGTATAACCGTGGTGAAGAATGATAAAGGAGGCTGGTGCCTACAAGGACCACCTTTGGATGGAGGATGTGCATCGACTACGAGAAAGTTGAATGCCACCACTAGAAAGGACCATTTTCTGTTCCATTTATTGACCAAATGTTGGATAAGCTAATTGGACATGAATCTTGTTGTTTTCTTGATGGTGCGTCGGCTATTATCGGTGCAATTGCTCAGGAGGATCAAGCCAAAACAACTTTCACTTGTCCGTTTGGCACTTTCGCGTGGAGGAGGATGCCGTTTAGTCATGTGTAATGCACTGGAACATTTCAAAGGTGCATGACTTCTATCTTTTAGAAATGATTGGTAATTTCATTGAGGTTTTATGGATGATTTTTACATTTTTGGATTATCTTTTCATGATTGTCTTAGGAAGTTAGATGTGGTTCTTGCACGTTGTATTGAATGCAATCTTACATTGAGTTGGGAAAAGAGTCATTTTATGGTGACGAGTGGGATTGTATTAGGCGTGTGATATCCGAAAAGGGATTCAAGTTGATAAAGCAAAAATTGATGTAATTGAAAAATTGCCTCCACCAATTGATGTCAGAGGAATTAGAAGTTTCTTAGGGCACGCAGGATTTTATAGGCGATTTATTAAGGATTTTTCTAAAATAAGTCAACCTTTGTGTAAACTGCTTGCCCAAGATGTTCAATTTCTATTTGATGAAAGTTGCCTGCATGCTTTCAATACTTTGAAGGAAAAACTTATCTCTGCACCCATTGTAGTTGCCCCAGATTGGTCATTACCCTTTGAGATTATGTGTGATGCATCAAACACTGCAGTAGGAGCTGTCCTTGGTCAACGAATTGATAAAATGTTGCGTGTGATTTACTATGCAAGTTTAACTCTTAATTCTGCGCAAGCAAATTACACGACTACAGAAAAGGAGCTTTTGGCTGTGGTTTTTGCTTTAGACAAGTTTAGGTCTTATATTCTAGGATCTAAAACAATTGTACACAGTGATCATGCAGCTCTTCGATACTTGATGTCAAAACCTCAGGCCAAACCTAGATTGATTAGGTGGATTTTGTTGTCGCAAGAATTTGATGTTGAGATTAAGACGAGAAGGGTAGTGAGAATGCAGTAGCGGATCATTTATCTCGTCTTCCCTTTAGCTCCCAAGCAGATGACTTGCATCAATCTGGCATTAGTGATGAGTTTCCCTTTGAGCATGCATTTGAGACTTCTATTATTCCTTGGTATGCTGACATATGTAATTATCTTGCAAGTGGAAAATTACGTTCTGATATTTCTTCTCAAGAGAAGAAAAGGTTTTTGTCGTCTTGCAGGAATTACTATTGGGATGATCCTCATCTTTTCGCCTTGGTAAGGATGAGGTTATCGGAGATGCATTCAGAGGAGCGACTAGAGATCCGACGTTGTGTCGTGCTTGAGCTGTGGAGGACATTTTGGGGTCGAAAAGCGCTTTTAAGGTTCTTCAACTGGATTTTATTGGCGTCAATCTTTAAGGATGCACATAATTTTTGTTTAGCATGTGATAGGTGTCAGCGGGTGGGTGCGATAGGAGTTAGAAATGAAATGCCTTTGAATACTAATCTACTGTTGAGATTTTTGATGTGTGGGGCATTGATTTTATGGGTGCGTTTCCAAAGTCTTGTGGATTTGAGTATATTCTTCTTCTTTGTAGATTATGTGTCCAAATGGGTGGGCGATTCCTACCGGGACATGTGATGCTAATATTGTCATCAAGTTTGTGCGGGATAATATTCTTTGCGGGTTTGGATTCCTCGAGCTATAATCGGTGATGGGGAAAACACTACGTAATAAATCATTTGAGAAATTGATGAAGAAGAATGGAGTTTCCACAAAGTTGCAACACCGTATCATCCTCAAACTTCGTGACGGGCCGAGGCGAGCAACAAGCAAATCGAGGGATTCGGAGAAAATGGTGAAGCCGTCGAGAAAGATTGGGCAACTAAATTGAGCGAGGCTCGTGGGCATATCGAGCGACTTACAAGACCGTTTTAGGGATGAGCCCTTATAAGATGGTCAATGGTAAGTCTTGTCATCTTCGGTGGAGATTGAACATAAAGCATCTTGGGCGATAAGGAATGTGAATTTGGATTTGTCTCAAGCCGAAAAAGAGCGAACTTTACGGTTATGCGAGCTTGAAGAACTGCGTGATGAAGCCTATGAGAATGCTCGAATTTATAAGGAAAAGGTGAAGAGGATTCACGATAAGAAATTAGTGAGAAAAGATCTTCAACCTGGAATGAAAGTGCTTTTGTTCAATTCACGGTTAAGATTGTTTCCCGGGAAGCTTCGAAGTAGATGGAGTGGTCCATATGAGATAGAAGAGGTGTTTCCCTACGGAACGGTGAAATTATACAGTCGTGATGACAAGAAATCCTTTCAAGTTAATGGACAACGGGTGAAGTTGTACATTGAAGGAGCATCGAATGTGATGGAGACTGAGTCGATAAGACTCCAAGAAGCAATGTCAGAATGAGGATTCAATGGTCGAGCTAATGACGTTAAAATTAGCGCTTCGTGGGAGGCAACCCATGTTTATTTTTGTTTTGCTCGTTTTTATTTTGTTTTTGTTTCTGTTTGTGTTTTTGATGTTGTTTTTGTTTTGTGTGGTGCAGGTTGGAATTGAATATCTTGGAGTGTTGGATACAAGAAGAAAAGACTCAAAATTCCATCCGAGGGTATCAGCGCCGGACGCGTTCCAAACCGTATTGGGGTATAAATTGAAGAAAAGCTCTCACCAGTGCGGACGGGATGAAACCGCTGGGTGGTGGAGATTGTTATCGGGCGAGAGAAGGTACCCAGTCACGGACGCATCAAACCGTATTTGGGAGAAATTTTATTTTCAGGCGAGAGAGTGTGACCCAGTACGGACGGGTGCAACCGTGTACTGGGTTCGATTCGATTAAAAATAATAATAATAATAATAATAATAATTAAAAAATATATTAAATATTTATTTGTGGATTGTATTAACCTAATTTCTTTCTCTCTCATGCACTCACTCCTTTCCCAACGTCGTTTTATCTCCGTCAGTGCTACCTCTCGGCCATGACGATTCCGCCCCTCCGTCTCGGCGCTCAAGCTCGGTCGGCGTTTCCTCTCGAGGCGTTCGATCTACCGCCCGCCGCGCCATCCTTCCCGCCTCCGTCCGGCGTTTGTCCATCTGCGCGCCTTCGGATCCATCCGGCGCCGTCCTCTCGCTCGCCACCTCCGCATCAAGCTCGCCCGTCCGGCGTTTAGCCTCGGCGTCCGCCACCTCTCGCCAAGCTAAGCCTCCGTCCGTGCGCTTCCACCATAGCGCCATGCTGTCGACTTCCGTCCGGCGCTTTAAGCTCGGCGCCGCGCGCTTCGATTCGTCCGCGCTCGCACGCGTCCGGCGTTTCATCGCTCTTTCATTCGATCGGCGCTCGTCCAGCGTCGGCGCTGCCTCCTCTCCATCCGGCGTTTCCATCACCGCCGCCTTAGCGCTGCGCGCCATCCGCTCATTTCCTCCGTCCGGCCCATCTTTCCAACGCTGCGTTGCCGCCCGTCCGGCGTCTCACTTGCCTTGCCCAAGTACCTCCCTTACGGATATGGTTCGTCGAAGAATCCGGTGGATCTAGCTCACGTCGTCCACGAGATGATGACATTCCTATGGAGGAACCCATCGAAGATATCGGTATTATGTATTCACCGCCTTCCCTATCTATAATCCGTGGAAGGTACTCTTCATCGCCGCTTTATCCATCAAGATATTACTCATCGCGTGTATTTAATTGGAAGCGATGATAAGTTTGGGTGCGGAAGATAAGATAAAAATATTTAAAGAACTTAGGCTTACTTGGTATGCTATGATGGAATTTCTGGTTATTCTCCGTTGTTGGTTGAATTCTCTTGTCTGATGAGTTTTGATGATGAATCGATAATATGACACGTCAAATGCATTGGGGAATGAGTATGTTGTTACACCTCATGTTATGAAGGGTGTATTTGGATTTCCGACCTCGGGTGCACGTGGTGTACCGCAATCATTCAATGTGAGAGAGGCTTGGCAGGAGCTTTCAGATTTTAATAACTGGTCGTCGGTTGGGATGCCGAGTGGGTTTATCAAGGATCCGCTTTGGCAATAGTGCACAAATTCATCGCCTTCAATGTCTTGACAATGAGCAGGCTAATAAAGTTAATACGGCTGAGGTCTTCCTCCTCACTTGCGCGGTTAAGAAAATGAAGGTTAGCCCAACCTTCTTCATTTGGGAGCATCTGCAGTTAATTCAGCGCCGTAAGAAGTGTCGGCCTACCTTGTGCCAAATCCCCACTGGACTAGCTGTGCATTTGAGGATAATTAGTAATGAGGCACGCACATTCACGGACGAAATTTGATAAGGCCGAAAAGATTGACCTCGGTGAGCTTGGCGCCCGTTTGCTTATAATGAGGCGACCCATGTACCGCATGATAGGAGGAAGCGTGCGAGGAGATACATGCATGCGCAGCTCGCGAAGCTCAAGCAGATCTTTGCGGGACCATCCCATCCCTTACGGCGACATGATGATTTTGATACCACTCTTGCATCGATGAAGAAGGCGATCAGCATGCCTATGCAGGAGAGGATCTGAGCCTTCTTGAGCAACGCCGATCCGATCACCCTGATTCCCTTCTCGGAAGGTCCATCGAGGCGGGCTACTATTCCATGCGTGAGGAGTTTGGGCGATTCAGAATGAATTAGCGGTCGATGGACGAGTTTCGTCAAGACATCTCCTCTCGATTCGATCAACAAAATGAACGTCTTGTGACGAATGAACCGACTTTGGAGAGCGAGAACCGGTATTGGAACCAATACAATCGGCGAGATGGGTGAGCATAATCAGCGCATGGCCGCTCTCGAGGCTCAGTGGAAAGCTTGGACTTCATTTCATGGCGATCCACCTCCACCACCGCCGTCTGACCAATAGTGATTCTTCACTATTGGAGTGTATGTGTTTTGCCGTTTTTGTGTGTGTCGTTTTGTTTTGTTCTTTGTTCGTTCTGTTTTGTATTTTGTTTTGTAGGTTTGTTTCGGTTTTGATGCCCCGCTCTGTTTCGTCAATTTCAGGGAAGTCGCCTCTACTATACTTTTATATTCATATGCAATGAGGACCTTGCCTGTTTTAAGTGTGGGGGTATCGTTTGGTTTGTGTCGTTTTTGTTTTGTCGTTTGTCGTTTCCCGTTTTGTTGCGTCTTGTCGTTGTGTTTCGTCGTTTCTTAACTCTTTGTTTGAATTAGAGACGAATTTATTCTCTTGAAATCAATGGTGTATGAAGAATTATACTTTAAGTTGAATTGATTGCGTTTTGATCTGAATTTCTTTGCATCTTGGTATATGGTTTTAGTTTGATAATTCTTAGGCGTCAATTTGAGCGTGGGACATAATTAGGAAGGCGTGTTTAGACAAAGTGTGTGATCGGATGTCATATGCTTGTAAATGGAACTGTCTTTTGTATGATTTTCTAGAAAAGTGGACAAAAAAAAAAAATTGTTGTATGAAATAAGTGGGCTTAAAATTCGAATAAGGGGCTCTACCCCTCTTGCTTGTGTTGTCTCTCGAATGGAGACTATTTGCTATGGGTATAGATATCTACGTTAGGATACTCGAGTGTATAACTTGAAGTTCCACCTAACGATCATTGTCCTATAATCGGTTTTAAGTTCCACAAATTCTTATTTGATTTTGTCATTGGGATATCTTACATGAAAAGGGAACCATATAAGTCGCATATTGATTTTTGAGATCATATTGAGTCGAAGCACAGCTATTCTATGATTAGTCACATGTTTTGATTGATGAATGAGGATCATTATATTGAGAATTATATTATTAAGATGCATTGAATGGATGTGAATATGAGATTGATTCTATTTGAAGTATTGATTCTATGTGTACCACTCTTTTCAAGAAATTAAATTTGCTCGAGGACAAGCAAAGAGTTAAGTGTGGGGGAGTTGTTTTGCATGTTTTTGTTGTGTTTTTCTGTGTTTGTTTGATACGATTTGATTCCTTTATGCTTCGTTTTGAATATTTTCTATTGGAATCATGTTCGTTTTCGTTTTATGTAGGGAATGATCGCGTTTTACAATATTGGAGCTTAAAAACGCACCCAAGCGCCGGACTCGGCGTGGCCCTGTTGCAGTGCGTCTGGCAAAGGTGGAGCGCCCGCGTGAAGGCCCGCATCCGGCGCTGTGTCGCGTCCGGCGCTGGGCGCGGAGTTGAGATCGTCGAGACATTCCTCGTCCGTGCCTGGAATCGTCCCCGCTGGTGTCTCGAAGTTGAAGTTGTCAGAAGGCGTCGCGTCCGCGCCGCATCGCGTCCGTGGCTGGGCGCCAATGCGGAATCCATCCGAGACAGCCAGCGTCCGCGCCGCCATGCGTCGCGCTGGGCGGGAGTTAAGCCGTCGAGAAGGGCGCGTCGGCGCTGGACTCGTTCCAGCGCCGCGTCCGTGGCCGAGTCCACGTCCGTGCTGGGTGCTCGATGGTTCGCTTGATTTGAAGACCTCGCGTCCGACGCTGGGACTCTGTCTGGCGCTGGGCGTGAAATTTTAGCGGCTATAAATATGTTTTAAAATGCGTGAAACCCTACGCACGATACACATTCAGTTTTTGCCGTCAGTTTTTGAGCTCTTTCCCACGCGACTGTTCATCAGCTTTTCCTTGTAATTTCTTTTGCTTTGGATTAATTCAAGAACTTGATTGAAGAGATTCATCAACGACATTTACGATTGTAAGGATTAATTATTTGATCTTTCTTCCATTGAATTGTTGAATAATGATTTCTATCGATTATAACTGTTTGATCCGTGAGATGAGCATGAACTAATTCTTTTCTAGGGTTGGGTGATTCAAATTATTTAATTGATTATTTGTTTTGATTGAGAATACCAATTGAATCCTAGGGTTTATTGTTGAGTGATTGATCTCTATTGAATTATTTATGTTTCGTGTATTATCGAGAGATAGATACGTGCATGATAGGAATTTGGTAATTGATTAATCACTATTTTATTTGTATGTTCCGTGTATTATCGAGAGATAGATCGTTGCATCATAGGAATAGATTGGATTAGAGGTTACGGAAGCGGGACTCTAGTAGTTTATGTATTTGTGAAATTTGATAACCTAGGTTTAATCCACGAAGCGAAAGTCGAGTGTTTGGATTGAGGTTTGAATATTGCATGAATAGGTAGATTTCTTGATCAAGCAATAATCGATTAATCAAGCGAAGAACCACGATACCTAGTTTATCTCACACTCTTGAATTATTCTGTGCGTTTGAGCTGCTTTGAACTATCGTTGAATCGTTTGCATGTTTAATTTTCATGTTAATCTTAGTTAATCATCACCCCAAATCAAGTTTAGGATTTAGATTTATTGCTTTTATCGTAACACATCATAAGCCCCTGTAAGTCTTCCTCGAGAGATTCGACTTGGTCGACCTTACCACGCTATAGGGACCTCGTGCTATCATGCGGCGACTAAATAGAACAATTTGGTCGGAGCAGTTAGTGTAGACATTTTTGATACAATGTTAATAGTTTGATTCTTTTATTGATATTATTGAAAGTTCAAATATTTTTGGAACAAACCAAATAGTTTAGAAATTAATCCAATAACTCCTATTTAAATAATAAGGTATCAGCTTTATATAAATGTCTCGCGTCTATTTTTTGTCTCCTGAAATCTTGACGTAGCTGGTCAGATATCCATAGAAAAGACAATGGACATTATATACTCCAATCTATACAACATCATAATCAAACTAATACATATGTATCAAGAATTTTTCAACAAAACTTACCTATAAAAAAGAAGCAAAAAGTAAAGTTGCAAAAATCTCATCAAATATGAGTTCCTACACACTGTGCATCCAATTGCAGATTCATCCAACCGCCGTTTTTAGCCAAGTCTGGGCCCACACGTGATCCCTAGCTAGTTGGACTTGGTTGATTAGATTGAACAAGAGGATTTGGTTGGATGAGAATTTCTATATTATACTCACCTCATTCCATCTTCAATATTCAATACTAAACTCAATTTCATTTTGCATTAATTATCACATCAAACAGTAATTCATCTTCAAACAAACTCAAATTTTAACTCAAAAATATTCTCTATATATTTATTCTCATGCCACTTTTTATACTTTTACAAAATAAATCTTTCAAAACTTATAAATTGTAATAAATCAATAATTAATATTATTATTTATTATCTATGAGTTAATAATTACTATATGAATATTTTAAAATTACAAATTAGAATAAGTTAAATATTTAAAGTTTAATCTTTTTTAGAATAAAAATGAAACAAGATTATAAGAATATAAAAATAATAAACAATACTATCAACATTTTAATGTAACATGATTCAAAAAAATAATACAGGAGCAACTCGAACGTGAATTACCATTTAGTGGGTTAATTCATTTAATGGGCTTTAAGGTAAACAACTGTTTAATATATGCAATCTCTATGAAGTCCAAGAAAAGTCCAAACTAATTAATATAAAATCACCCTAATTAGCATTAATTGTCTTCTTCTTCTCCATTTTGTTTCCAGCGACTCCTACGGTACAGTTGTTCTTCACCTTTCTTCTCTATAAATTTTTTTAGATATACAAAATAAATTATCAATATATAGAAGGATTATTTTGCAATATCATCACCATAAAAAGTGATTTGAGTTTAGTTACAATGTAAACGTAAAAATGAGTTTGGAGGAGAGAGAAACTTCATCAAAACTCGTTTTGAGTTTGAATTTGCAGGTATGTTGGAGATGAATATTGACTGAAAAATAGGTTTTGCAGTTGGGTTGGAGATGGCCTTATATATAAGATAATATTTTATTAATTTAATTTATATTAATAAAATATTATCATATATGAAATGATTTAGTACACCTATATGTTCTATAGAATTTTCCAGTATTTCAAAAATGCGCATGTGGAGAGAAAAGAGAGAGGGAGTGAGACATTTGACGCCTATTCCAACGGTTTAACTGTCAAAAACGTCCCTAATGTAATATAATAATATTATTACAAAGTTAAACCTAATTTTGCGTTGTACAAAATAGTTGGTAATGTAATATAGATATAGTAATATATATAATGGATATTATGATATGCGTAAATAACTAATTTTTTATGCGCTCCTACACAATAATACATACACAATAATACATAAAATACTTTCTGATAAAACATATATATACTCTAAATCTTAAATTGTAATATTATATGCTATTTAGTGCAATACATTACAAGAAAATATGGTGACTTGAAAAATAAAATATTATCAATTTGGGGGGTCACTTGTGACTATTAATTGAAGGGCTACAATATTTACAATCTTCATATTTTTCGTTCTTTTGTGCTTTTAGTTGAGAATTAATATATTTATGAAATTAATACATGGATCCATTTTGATAAATACCAGAAAAATGTTTTCCTTTGCTGATGGGCTTAATAGCATAAGTATTCATAAATTTTAAAGACCGAATAGTCCATACTAAAAGCCCAAATTAGTGATGTTGGACTAGATTTAGATACTGGATATACCAACTAGATGATAATGTATAATATGATAATATAATATTAAAAACTAAATGAAATTTGACATCTGCTAGTATAATTTACTAAAGCAGTCGTGCTCGTGGAATTTATGCTCTTTGAAATTCAAATTTATTCTCATCTACTTTATTTTATATAATAACAATAATAAATATTAACCTTTTTTCTCTCTTTTTTGCTAGCTACAGCTGCTGAATAATAGTTTGGCAGGCTAATACTATTTTTTGGTGCAATTGGGCAAACAGACATATCAAAAGTCAATGTTTATTTAATTATTTAATACAATGTGACTAAAATTAGGGTTAATCAACCAATGACTAAGTTATTCATTTTCCCACGCATCGAAATCTCTATAAATCTGCTATCTAAATATTTTGTATTTAATCTAATCCTCAATATTGAACGTGAGATCCGAAATACAATCCTTTAAAAAATGAAAATCTCCATAAAATGCACATGTATATGAGGTAGTCTCCTGTGTGGACGTCCGTATGTACAGACAATGATACTTTTCTTCAATATAAATGATACTTTTGAATTACAGTGTAAAAAATGATATTTTTCATCAGTATAAATAATGTTTTTGTTAAGAATAAATGATACTTTTTTCCGTCCGTACTGTACGGACGGATGTACAGGAGTTTTTGGGCATGTATAATGTAGCTTATTAGATGCAACTTGTAAGGAATTATTTTTTATTTATTATACAAGTATTTTCTATTATTTAAATCAGTACAACCCGTCTGTCACCCCAAATTTAAAACGACTATACTAGTAATTAATTAATATTGTTCGTTGGAGTTAATTCTAGTTTGGCATACAGAAAATATGAGTCATTGAAGATGATCAGCATCTAGAAGCTTCAATAGTTTATTTATTTATTATTTTTGTTGAAAGATGATCATTTAATACTACCTATCCCTTTTTCTAAACGTATATTCTAAAATTATTTGTCAGTTAATAAAAATGTCTCGAATTATTGTAATTATAATTCAATACAATACACAAACTATCAGAAAACTGATAAATATATTATGTCGTTCGATTTCCAAATGTAGATTTATGACGTACTCCGTCAGCTTTCAATGTAGACTTTAAATCTAATTCTTTTAAAATAACATAACATATTTATTAAGGTCTCAAATCTTTGGACAATTTGGAATAACTCATTGGAAATCCAATAACAGAGTAATTTTCTTAGTTTCATAATTTTCTTTTATATTTTACTATAATTACCAATAATACATAATATTTCTACTAAATGACCAATAATTTACTATATAAACTCTGATTTTCTCCTAAAAATAGCATAGAATAATAAAGGTGTCAGTTTTTTCACATTTATTTGAAAATCATGTAGGGAAAAGGTTGGATTATAGATATATAGGGAGAGAGATGGGTTCAAATAAAAATTATTTTTAGCGTAAGAACTAAAAACCACGAAAATTTGTTATGAACAAAATGAATTCACTATGAAAGTTAATGCATCCACTAAGAAAAGTATTAAATCCAAAAATTTGAAATTTTTACCCAGGGTTCGAATCTCATGAGGGGCAAAAATTATATTTTTTGGGATTCAGTAACTTTTTCAATGGATTCATCAACTTTCATATCAAATTCATCATTTTTGGTTCTCGTGTTCTCACAAAAAAAATGATTCTCATGTTAACCCTCCCTTATATATATATATCTTTTTTTTTTAATTTAATACATAAATTTTAAAGGCTGCGTCACGGTGGACTCGAACCCGAGACCTTTGACCTCGGGCATTAATACTCTACCACTAGGCCAACACACACACACACACACACACACACACTATATATATATATATATATATATATATTCATTTTTTTGTTCTCATATATATACAATCTTTAATATACATAAATGAGAACAAATCATGTCCATTAGATTTATAAATCTAATAATTATTTTTGGTGTACATGTATCTGAATTAATTATATTTCTACATATAATTGTGCATTTACATCATAATTGTGCATTGAATCTGAAGAGTTCATATTGATTTATTGAAGATTGATATTTGTCATCATATTTACTATAAGGAATATCCACACGATAATCATTCTATGCATATATATATTATTTGTAACGAACTGTTAACAATTTTACATAGAGATAATAATCGACGCCCAAGAAATTACAACTTTGAATTGGAATTTTATCCAATGAATATGTTGAACTTACTAATTAGGTAAAAGTCAAATAACATAAAGTCAAACTATCTGAAACTGATCATGAATTATAATTTCCTCATTCAATTCGAAAAAGTCAAAACCTATTATAAAAATCTTACGCGTAGAAATGCATGAAAATGAAATCATGCATGTGGAAAATTTTCTTAATGCAAATGGTCATTACACTCTTGACACGCATATCAATATTTTTCTTTTCCATTTTCTCAATAAATATTAATTTGCATGCAGTAATAATTTCATAATTTAAATGCAATATATATATTAGTCAAACCTACGTAGATGTCACAAGCACGTAATATAACGTAAAAAAAATCATTTTTTTAACTATTGCAAAATTTTGTTACCTGAGTGATCATTGACCACATTCTTAATTGCATGTAAAAACATATATATTTTATATTATACTTCATCCGTACACTAAATTCGTGCATTTAATTCCTTTTTGGTCCGTCCACGAAAAATGTTTACTTTCCTTTTTTGGAAACATCAACTTTACATTTTTATCCTAAACCTATCTACTTATCTACAAAAAAATCACATATGCCACCTTTTTACACTCAATATCCATTAATATATTCATTTATTATTCTCATGGCACACCTTTTTATGCTCACTTACTTTACATTCATTACAATTTATTAAAACTCGTGCCACCAAAATCAATGAACGATTTTGGTGGACGGAGAGAGTATTTTATTTCATAGATGTATATATATGATGAAACATTTTATGCAGTGGCGGAGCCACAGCTTGTGATGGAGGGGCAATTGTCCCACCTCAAAATTTGCTATTAATACCTTAGTATTAGAAAATATTATAATTTTATCAAAAGTTGACCCACCAATTTTTTTTTAAAAAATAGGGGCAAAATAAATTTTACTTTTGTTTCTTCAACCCATTTTAAAATATATACGTATAATGCATATGTAATTGTGAAAGAGAATAAAATTAAAAGAGAGAATTGGAAATAAGATAGGGAGAGAGAATTAAAAGAGCTTTTTCTGCCATGAAGATTGTGAAAAATCGGCTTCGAAATAGGATGGGAGATCGTTTGATGAATGATTGTTTGGTTACTTACATCGAAAAGGAAATTTTTGGTACAGTGAATAATGAGTTGATATTACAACGCTTTCAGAATATGTGTAATCGTAGGGAATTACTGTAAAAATATTTTATGATATAACTATTGTCTAATATATTTTTGAGTTCTTAAATATTTTGCCCCCTATGTCCGGGGGCCTAGCTCCGCCACTGATTTTATGCTCTCGTATCTAGAGATACGATGGATATAGAACCAAAAACATTATGTCAAATAAAAAAATCCAAGTCAAAGTATATCTTTTTTCTAACAAACTGAGCTGGCAAATGACATAATTCATAGTAAAATGTAAGATGTATAAGAGGGAAAAATATATATTTAAGTGGGGTATAATGGGAGTCCAGTTGATTTAAATTGACAATTTTAGACAACTAAAACAAGTAAGATTTATTACAATCAAGATGTGATTTAATTGAACTAAATCAAGTTGAATTTGGATGACATATATTATATTATGGATAACTTTGTATGTGGATGATATTAAAAGGAAAGTATGGAAACATAATAATATATATGTGTTGCACAGTAGAGGATTATGCCATTACTTTATGCTAATTCTTTCTTAAAACTAAGTGGGGTAGCACACAATGAAAATACAACATTGACTAATTGAAATTTTCAAAACTCAAAAACAAGTAATGCTGAAAAAGTGGTGTCATTCTAAAATTTGAATTGTCTACCATAGAAATTGGTCGAAATTTGAAGCCATTTTTAGTTAAAGAACTATAAATTTTGAAGATTTTCCAAATGATGAAATACAACTATATATATGCATCATGCATGATGGGTAAATTCAGTATGATATTTTTTTCTTTAAATAAAAAGACAATGTATTTTTAAGGAAACAAATGAAATTTTAGTCTGCATTTTTTTGTGTTCCACTCTTTTAGATGTAAACTTCAAGTAATAATTATATATTGTTTGATAAAAAAATACTTTTATATTTTAAATTCATCTTATTATGAAATATATTAAATGAAGATTTCATGAACCCATTTGCCTTTAACTATATTCCCAAAGATTACCTCCCCATAAAGCAAGGTGTAAATACACACACGTATACGCGTTTTTTAAATAATAAATTCAGATTGGACTCACGAAATTTTCGAAATCATTCAAATGAGGTTAGCATGAAATAATGCTGAAAAGCAAATTATATCAATATATTTTTATTATGGAAAATATACGTGTCAATGTACTAATGATGACATCTTTGTTTGTTTTTCTGGTTTACCGACGAGCTTAAACGAATAAAACAAGTGAAGAAAAACTCAAACCATGTCAACAAAAAAGTATACTCCCTCGCCATCAAATATTTACATTTAATTTCTTTTAATTTCTTTTCGATTCATCCATCTACATAAATCTCATAATTTTTACTTTTAATTCCCTCGCCATAAAATATTTGCATTTAATTTCTTTTCTTTTAATTTCTTTTCGATTCGTCCATCTACATAAATCTCATAATTTTTACTTTTAATTTACTCACTTATTTATAAAAAATCACCACTTTACACTTATAATATGAGACCCTTCTCCACTCACTTTATACCAACTAAAATTTATTAAAACTTATACCTCCAAAAAAAATACAAATTGTTGATTGACTGAGAAAGTATTTGTCAAATAATCATATATTTTGTAGATTTGGTCGTTTAGATTTAAATCTCTCTCTCTCTCTGGATGAGCAAAACCCGAATCCAAACTGAATAATCGAACCGAACTGTGACAATTTGGTCGGTTTAAATCGGTTTTTAATAGCTTCGGTTTTGGTTTGGATGCAAATATTAAAAATCAAATTTTTTTTAGATCGGTTCGATTTAGCATTCTGAAATTTTGGTTAAACCGAACAGAACCGATGTTTTATTAATATATTTAATATATATATATATATATATATATATATATATAAAACTATATTAAATTAAATTATTAAAAATTATGGCACATATGGATTAAACTTAATGGTAACAATATTAAATTTAAAAGTTAGTGGACTTAATCATATTTAATTATAATAAATATAATACGAATAATTTAAATATTTTTAAAATATACTTATAAAGTGCTATATCTAAATGTTGAAGAACGATTAATTTATCTCAATATTAATTTATTGTTGTCAGTTTTTGATAGTTAGATTTATGCTATGAATATTGTTGAATTATTAAATTTATGGTTTTATCATTTTCTGGATTAATTTTGGCAGTCAGTTTATTGAAGTAGTAATTAGAATTTTGGTTTCGAATCAAGACCTAAAGCTTTTTCCTTTCTACAAACAAAAAACCGAACATGAAATCTAGTTTAAAATTCGATTCGGTTTGGGAAAAAAGTTTGGTCGGTTCGATTGAAAATTTTGAATAATTTGGTTAGTTCGGTTTTGGACATTCGATTCGGTTTTCAACCGAACCGACCAAAAGCTCACCCCCCATCTCTCTCTCACACACACGTGTATATATTTAGGAGATTTAACGTGAGAACTTGAAAACAAAAAAATAATAATTTCATTGTGAAAATTGATGAATATGCAAGGAAGTTAATGAATTCACAACATTTGAAATTTTTTCGGGTTCGAATTTCATGAGTAGCGAAAATTTTATTTTTTTGGATTTATTAACTTCATTCGACAGATTAATTCCCTTTCATTATATATATATATATATATATATATAGAGAGAGAGAGAGAGAGAGAGAGAGAGTTAGGTTAAAATGAGAATTATTTTTATTCTAAAAACTAAGAATCACAAAAAATTTCAATGAATCAAATGAATTCATTATGAAAATTGATGAATTCAATAGAAAAATTACTGAATCCAAAAATTCAAATTTTTTTGCCCGGGTTCGAATCCTATGAGGGGCGAAATTCTATTTTTTTGATTTAGTGTCTTTTCCTTTAAATTCATAAACTTTCACAACGAATTTAGCATTTTCTGGTTCTCATATTCTCACGATAAAAATAGTTTTACACACATACACACACACACACACACACACACATATATATATATATATAGGGGATGGTTAACGTGAGAACCATTTTTATTGTGAGAGCGTGAGAACCAAAAATGATGAATTCACATGAAAGTTGATGAATCATTGGGAAAGTTACTGAATCAAAAAAAATAAAATTTTCGTCCCTCATGGGATTCGAACTCGGGTGAAAATTTCTGAATTGTTGAATTCATTAAGTTTATCAACGGATTCATCAACTTTCATAACGAATTCATTTGGTTCTTAGTTTTTAGGATAATAATGGTTCTCATTTGAACCAAACTATATATATATATATATATATATATATATATATATAGGGTTGAGTTCCGTAGTACCGGTCCCAGGATAGTATATAGTACTCAATCTAGACCATACATTTTGAACACGTGGCCGTACCACACGTCGACACGTGGCAACTCCTTTCTTTTCCTTTTTTATCAATTTTCGCAGGGCAAAATGAGAACAAATCAAATCAACCTTCTTCTTCTCCTCCTTGGTGGCAGCGGACAACACGGAGACGACGGCAGTGGCAACAGCGGCGGCAGAGCGATGGCGGCGGCAAGACCGCGAACATCAACAATATAAACAAACAACAACAAACAATAGATTTTGAAAGAAAGAAAAGAAGAAAAAAATTGAGAACAAAATTGATGGATTTTGAGAAAAATAGAAGATAAATTTGATAGATGATTGAAGAATCGAGAAATATGATGGCTATGGCGGTGTTTCACGGTGAATTCACCGGTAATCAACGAAAGAGACGACGGAATTGACATAGAATGATGAATGAGAGATTTTCTGTCAAAACCATAAAAATGCATTGAACAAAACATGAAACTGCATTGAACAAAACATGACAATGCATTGAATAAAGCATAAAACTGCATTTGCCACAAAACACAAACATGCATTGAACAAAGCATGTCCATGCATTGAACAAAGCACGTCCATGCATTGATCAAAACATGTAAATGCGTTTAACAAAACGTAAAAATGCAGGCCAACGGGCGCGCGAGCACGAGCATGAGCGTTGCTGGCGTGCCATGTATTGGGCGTGAGCTTCGAACCGCATGCATTATTAAGTTCAAATGCATGCATTTTTTTATTCATTTGAATGCATTATTATGTTCAAATGCATGCATTTTTTGTTTTCGCAATCACATAACAAATCAAATTACTAATCTACCCTTACTTTTACGAAAATCGGTGAAATTAAGCTTAAAAGTTCGAAAAATCTCGGTCATAGGATCTATGAGATGAGTGGATGAGATTGAGTCTACATCTATCTGGGGCTCGGTGCTATTTAATCCCTCCTCTATATATATATATATATATATATATATATATATATATATATATATAGTGCAACAAATTTATACGTTAAATCGCATTATTATTTCTCACCAATATTTGATTCTCACGTGATTCATCCTATATATATATATATATATATATATATTAGTTAAGTATAATATTATAATGTCAATTTTGGAGTCTTTATAAAAAATGATATGAACTTATGTTTATTTTTCAAATATCCTAGAAAATTTGTCGAAAAAATTGAATCAACTCGCCAATTGCATGAGATATGCAATAAACTCTACAAAAAAGCTTTAATTTTGACCCGATATTGGAAAGTTGAAGTAACTACAGTCTACAAATGCTGCGAAAATCCGATAAACTGATTTTAATTTCCGACATCAGACTCGCAATGGCAGGCTAATATCAAAACTTTTTATAAAGTTCGAGATGTTTAAAAATAAAATAAAATCTATGTTATTTTTTACACAAGACTTTAAAATTTGAACCATAAATTATATGTAATCTTATTAGATTATATACAGGAGTATTATTATGTACGATGAATTAATCATGATGGTATGCAAGAGAGCGAATTGAAGCCATAATGGAATTAATAAAATTGAAATGAAAATGAAAGGGCATATTGAAATATAGGCATTGTGACATCCAAATCAGCATTCCACCTTTAGATGTCATTTTTTTCATAATTATAATATCACAACTCACAAGTGGAGCCTTTTGACTTTCTATTTTCCAATCACCTTCTGGTTTTCTGCAAACCCATTCCTCTCTTTCTTCAAACCAAAATTTGAAGAAAAATTCCTTAGCCCACGCCAAAAAAAAACCAAAAAAAAAAATTAATCGAAGCAAATTAATCGATCCTCAATATAAAATTAAACTACGTTGAGCTTAACCCGTTATTCCTTTTCAAACATTTTTATTATATTAGCCCAACAAACATAAAATAGTCTCAACGTCCAAATCTTATTAATTATAGAACCCTGTAAAATTACACAGACTCGATTCATATTCGAGTTAAAGATTATCTATTGATTAGACTGTTAACTGATTTATTCCAAACATAATCATGCAATTTGATTAGTATTACATCTCTCTCTCTCAAACTATTGAAGATAGTATATACTCCATCCGTCACAATATTCATGTCACATTTTCATTTTTAGGCTATCTCATTAAGTTGGCTCATTTTCAAAAAAAGAAATATTTTTTACACTAAAAAGTGTCTCAAATTTCGTATCACCAACTATTTTATATACAAAATACAACTCTTCTTAATCTACGTACAAAAAAGAAATATCATAAATATTGAGACGGATATAGTATATATTATTGCTGCTACTATTCTGCTTTCCATTCCCTAAAACCCCACACGCACTTGAAAAAAAGAACAAAAAAAACACACACACAGATACATATTATACATACATACACCTATAGATACAAAACTATTTGATAACTTATAGTCAACTCCTTCAGCCCACCAAAACAAAACGCATCCAATTTAAAAACAAATCTCAATTTATATTCTCAACTCCCCTCACCCCTCCCAAAGTCAACTCTCTCTCTCTCTCTCTCTCTCTTCTTCTTCTTCTTCTTCAACTCCAACACCAAACCGTGAAACTCTCTCAACTTCAAACACCCATCTCTCTCTCTCTCTCTCTTCACTTCCTCAATTGGAGAAATAAGAAAACAAGAATTGAACATTTTCATCGTATTCCATCCTACATAAAGAAATGGGAAATGGAATCGGAAAGCTGACTCCGTGCTTCGCCGGAGACGCCGGAGAGATTTCGCAGCGGCGCAACGGTGACGGGCTGTGCCTCTCCGACCCGCTCGACGAGGGCCTGGGCCACTCGTTCTGCTACATCCCGCCCGACCCCCTTCACAAAATCCAATCTTTAGACGACCCCTCGACCGCTGCCCACCAACAAACGACGGCGTACCGCACCATCTCTGGCGCTTCCATCTCCGCCAACACCTACACCCCTCTCTCCACTGCCTACACCGCTTCCGACTCAATCGATAAAGCTTCCGCCTTCGAAAGCTCCAATTTCTTCTCCTCCATCCCGCTCCAACCAATCCCCAGAAACTCAATCACCACCGTCAAATCCGGCCCGATCCTCAGAAACTCAGGCCCGATTTCCGGCCAGATTGAGCGCGGGTTCTTATCCGGGCCCATCGAAAGGAGCTTTATCTCCGGCCCCTTAGATAATCAATACGATATTCAGCTGCAGAGGTACAAGCCCAAATCCAAGAAATGGGATTTAATCAGGAATTTCAAAAAAATTGTCTCCAAATCCAAATCTTTCTGGGGTTTCTCCAAAGAATTACGCAAAAATCACAATCAAAATCACGATCAGGATCAGAATCACAATCACGATCACGATAATCAAATCCCATCAAGCAGTAGCAACAGCGGCAACAGCAGCACGATCACGAGCCATAATTTGAGCACAGATATGAGCTTGATTGACGAAAACGACGACGTTGGGAACGAGTCTTTCGGTAGCCAAAATGTGCAGTGGGCGCAGGGGAAAGCAGGGGAGGATAGGGTTCATGTAGTCATCTCCGAGGAGCATGGATGGGTATTCGTAGGCATATATGATGGATTCAACGGCCCTGATGCAACTGATTTTCTCCTTAACAATCTCTACTCAAATGTGTCTAAAGAGCTCAAGGGCTTATTATGGTGTGACAGGCCCGATTCTTGTGAAAACACGGTGACTAGTGCTTCATTCATGTCCAAGAGCTTGGACAGCAAGGAGAGGGTTGAATTAGATAGGAAGTTGAGGGAAAAATTAAGCAACTTAGGGCCGGATGGCGTTTCAGGTCCTGTGAACCATTTAGGGGTGTTGAAGGCCTTATCTGAGGGGTTGAGGAAGACGGAGGCCTCGTATTTGGAGATATCGGATATGATGTTATTGGAGAATCCGGAGCTGGCCTTGATGGGGTCTTGTGTGCTCGTGATGGTGATGAAGGGTGACGACGTTTACCTGATGAACGTGGGTGATAGTAGGGCCGTGCTGGCTCAGAGGGACGAGGATGGTTGTCGGGCTGGGAAGGGGAGGAAGGATAGTGAGGAGGCGCTCTATGGCTATGAGTATGAGAATGTGCATCATTTGAGCTCTTGTCAGCTCACAATGGATCATGGCACTTGTGTTAAAGAGGTAGAATTTTGTTTTCATTAAGGTTGGATTTATGCAGCCTTTGTTGATGTTTTCTGTGATGTTAATTTCGTGCTTTTTTGGGTCATTGCAGGAGGTGAGGAGGATAAGAAATGCACATCCGGGTGATCCGGCTGCAGTCATCAATGATAGAGTGAAAGGCTCCTTGAAGGTCACTAGGGCATTTGGAGCTGGATTTTTGAAACATGTAAATTTCTCAACTCGTTCTTGTTCAATATTTTTGTTGCAGGTTTTCATGTTTTTGTTGATGCATTAGGTTAGAATGAGTTCGTTCGATCTAATAAGTACCTAAAACGCGTAGTTGACCTTCACTACCTTTGCATTTCAAACTTGTGTGCATGACTAGAAGCTTTTATTGTCTAGCCTTGCCTATATGTGGATTGGTTCTTGAACTTGAAATCGAGTTTGAGCTTCTGTATAACGCGATCAAGAATGAAAATCTAAGCCGTTAATTAACATTTTGGTCATGTTTTTGCTTATCACATAAATAACCTTTGCATTTCAAACTTGTGTGATCGACTATAGGCCTTCTTACTCTATAGCCTTGCCTATATGTAGATTTATTTGAAATCGGGTTTGAGCTTTTCTGCTTCTGTAATGCGATCAAGAATGACAATCTAAGCCGTTGACTAACATACTGGTTATGTTTTTGCATTACACATAAATAAGCCTATATGTAGATTGGTTGTTGAACTTGAATTGGGTGTTTGAGCTTCTGTTTCTGCAATGCATTCAAGAATGCAAATCTAAGCCGTTGATTAACATTCTAATTGTGCTTTTTCTTGCTCTTGCAGCCTAAATGGAATAATGCACTTCTAGAGATGTTTAGGATCGACTACGTTGGAACTTCACCATACATCATATGCTCGCCTTCTCTCTGCCACCACAAGCTAGACACGAAGGACAAGTTCTTGATCCTATCTTCTGACGGCCTCTACCAATACTTCACCAATCAAGAGGCCGTCTCAGAGGTTGAAACGTTCATGGCAACATTCCCAGAGGGGGATCCGGCTCAGCACCTTGTCGAAGAAGTCCTGTTTCGTGCAGCCAAGAAAGCTGGTACGTCTGTCTCTAGAAAAAGGCGTAAAAAACATCTATACAAACGTTATGTTTGTCTGAAAATCTAACCAATGTGAAACCATTGCAGGTATGGAGTTCCATGAGCTTCTTGATATCAGACAAGGGGACAGACGGAGGTACCATGATGATGTCTCGATTATAATCATCTCTTTCGAAGGAAAGATATGGCGTTCATCGGTGTAAATAGTGTTAGTGAGTACAGGATACAGATGTAGGAAAAATGCATAGAGTTTTTACAGTGTTGGAGAGTTGTTTTTGAGGTTTACGAGAGGAAAATGTGAGTGTGGAAATACCTACCAGTGTGTGTAAATTATGTGTATAAACTTGAGATTTTTGTAAGTTATGGTGCTATCTTGAAAGTAAACATTCTTGATCAAGAAGTACCATTCAAATAGACACTATTGAGCTCTAATACTAATTCTTTTGTTCTTTGCATATCATTCGTACTTGTTTTTATTGGCCAAATACTGCAATGATGACAACATTATAGAGAAATATCCACGATAACGAAAATCTTGACATCTCTTACTCTTAAATTAGGATAATGCTACTTGCGATCTAAAATTGTTGGATTTAAATAAAAGATATGTTTGGAGAAATAGATAAATCTTTTCATAATTTTTTAAGAATTTTATAGGTATAATAAAAAGTTGTAAGAATGGAGACATTTATAATAAATAGATAAATATAGTATACCATAGTATACTATTGACCTTAAATTACATATATAATAGGGAAATGTGCAAATCAAATTTTCTAAGAGGCGCGTTCCACTACATCTAGAATGCATGGTGCATCCGTTCTAATTAAATCCTAATTATATTTAATAAATTTCAATTAAAAGTTAATAAACTCTAACTAGAGATTGATGAATTCTAATTGAATTTAATTAGGATGGATGACACTGTAAGATGTACATAAATTTGGCCATTATGTAAACCAATACTCCTTTTTCTCAAAAAATAAAAGAAAAAGAAAAACAGGACTTCACACTCAAATTAGATGTTGAATTCCAACAGAAACAAAGAATGAAAATATGATGCATACTCCATGATTTGTTGGAGGGATGATGCAGGAACAAATTGTGGTAGGTATAAGATTAATGCAAATGGGTGCCGAATATTATTTAAATAAAGATTTGGAAAAAGTAATAAGATATATGAACAAGTAAGTCAAGGTTCATGCAACTTACTATTAAATATTTGGGACAATTGCTTGTGGTTTCGGTATCTCTGACATCTCGTGACTTTTATTAAAATTTTAATGAAAAGTTTGGTCTGTAAAATTTGGAGTGTCAGCATCAATTATGGGGGGCTGTTGCAAATGATGGCGATGGTTGTCTCATTTTAGGCCTAATCTATTTGATTCTCAAATAGGCTTCTCATATTTTAAGAAAGTAATTCTAAGTTTGGATGAAAAATCAATTTCTACCTTACATGTCAAACCACATGCACTACTGAAATAAAATACAAAATTGGAAGTGTTAATGGAGGGAATTATCTTAAATATTAACATACCTACTTAATTTAACTCATATACTAACATAGTACTATTTTTATCCATTTCTAATTAAAATTACATTAAATATCCTTCATCAAATTGATTTAACCAAAAATTCAAATAACGGAAGGGAGGGAGGTTGGCGTTATTTAATTCGGATATTTTTGGTTGGCACGAAATAAAATACAAGAAGTGAATGGGGGTTAGCCATCATGGAAAAGCACGGAAGGGGAGGGGAGGGACGGGCGGAAGGTTAGGCAGGAAAAGGGAGAGGAGGGTTGATCGATCACGAGAGGGAGGGAGATGGTTGGTTAGCGGGAAACAGATGGAAAGGGAGGGAGGTTGGCCGCCAGGAAAAGGGGGAGGAGGGGTTGGCGGTGGCGATGGGAAGGATGGCTGCCGGAGGAGATGGAGGGAGGTTGGCTGCCTATAGACGGAAGAGAGGGATGGTTAGCCGTCGGGAAAGAGGAAGGAAGGAGAGTTGGCCGCCAAGAAAAGGGAGAGGGTGGGAGGTTAGCTGTCGAGAAAAGGGAGAGGGAGGAAGGTTGGCCGCTGGGAAAGAAGGGGGAGGGAAGGGTTCGCCGTTGGGAGGGTTGGTCGGGGAATTAAAGTGATTGTGTAAGTTGTGCGTGTGAATCCGTGTATTTTTTTATATTTTAAATGATAAAATTGTACAATTAGTTAAAAATGGTAACAAACTTAACATATGGGATAAGAAGAATATCAAACTTAATATATGAGTTACTTAAAATTTCCGTCCAAATAATAATGTCACTTAAAAGTGATATCTTTGTGAACAGCCAAATTGATAAATTGGATTATGAGAGTGTGTATGATTGGGTAACTGAGAAAAAACACCACCGACCTATCTACAACGAAAGATTGATAAATGCAAGCTATTGTTGAGAAATCCATAGAATATAGAGATGAAGAAGATAAGAAAATCTGAAAATGCTTGTGCAGATGCTTTATCTATAATTTGTTGGAAGGTAAGGACTTTTGGGATTTGTAATTCGTCTCAACACCAAAAAAAATGTTACAAAAAAATCATTTCTAATATTTACGAAATCTCAAGTCAACTCAACCAAAAAAAGGGCGAAAATTTTAATTAACCCATATATTAAGTTTGATATTCTTCTTATTCCATATGTTAAGTTTGTTACCATTTTTAATAAATTGTACGATTTTATCATTTAAAATATAAAAAAACACATGGATTCACACGCACAACTTACACAATCACTTTAATTCTCTGGCCAACCTCCCCTCCCCCTTCTTTCCCGACGGCCAACCTTCCTCTCTCTCCATTTTTTTGGCGGCTAACTCTCTCTTCCTTCCTCTTTCCCGGCAGCCAACCATCCCTCTCTTTCCTCTGCCGGCGGCCAACCTCCCTCCATCTCCCTTTTCCCGACGGCCAACCATCCCTCCCTCCCCTCTGCCGGTGGCCAACCCCATTCCTCCCTCCCCCTTTTCTCAGCAGCCAACCTCCCTTCCTTCCCATCTGTTTTCCGACGGCTAACCATTCCTCCCTACCCTCTGCCGGCGGCCAACCCCCTCCTCCCTCTCCCTTTTCCCGACGGCCAACCCTCCCTCTCCCTTTCCATCTGTTTTTCGGCGACCAACCTCCCTCCCTTCCCTTCTGTTTCCCGACGGCCAACCTACCTCCCTTCCCGTTTGTCTTTTTTACTGTGATGAAGGATATTTTTGTAATTTTAATTAGAAATGAGTAAAAAGAGTAGTATGTTAGTATATGGGTTAAATTAAGTATGCATATTAAGTTATTAACATTTGGGCAATTTTCTCTATTAACACACAAAAAAAAAGATAGATTATAAGTAAAATCAACTACGTAAGCTTGATTTGTGTTCGATTATTCAAAATCTGCTCAAATTCAATTGAATAACCAAGCAAACTCACTCAAACACACTTCTTAAAAGGCCAATAAGCATTCAAAGTTGAATAGCAACGCCATCCACTAAATTATATTTCTTAATAAAAGCTTTGTTTCAAAGCTTCAGGGCCATCAGCTAAGATGTTTACAAGTCAACCCACATTAACATTTTTCTGATATATATAAAAAAAAGCATATAATCTGACATCAAAATAACTGTGTAGAAGAGGTTGATGTAATAATATATCAAGAATAGTTGGAAAGTCATTGTCACAATCCAAACGTCAATGCAACAAGATTATGTCATTTGCATGCAGCCGTATAGTGATATATTGGAAAATAGAGGGTTGACCACTGTTTATATTAATTGGAAACTCGTGAAACATCTCATTTCTTGAAAGTTGATTTTTCCTTTAGAAAAAAATATTTTCCTTTCAAAGTATTAAATGCTAAAGTTTATTCCAAAAGCTATATTAAGGACTGATGGTATACACGCGTTACACGTGTGTTCGAACAGTGTAGCATCTACGAGACTGAAAATTTATTTTCCAAGAAAGCAGGCTGTGTCGAGAAGTAGCCAGCTCTCAATTCCAAACCAAACCTTACCTCATAAATACAATTGTGAGTGCAATCCAGAATTTATAATCTGTATTTAAATTTAGAGCCATGCTGCATGTAGGAAGAACATCAGCAAAGTTGTTACAGCCAGTTTGATCTTATCATGTCATAAAACACTGAATAATTAAAAATTTGATAATTTCATATCTTCCACAGAAATAGCAGTCTACAAAGAAAATTGGTCTAGAACGAAGGCACTTCTCTCATTTTTTGAGGAAAGAACTGAATTCATGACAAGAAGTTATGATGATCAGTCATGTACAAGATTTCAAAAAATCTGAGTAGGATTCATATATCAATAGTGATTTTGCCAGAATAACTTACAGATTTCACTTTTGACCGCAGATGTTGGACGAGGAGAGTACTCTTTTAACATTTTCTTCGTTGGAGAAGCAAAGGCAGCATCTAAAACTGGTCCTGGCTCATGGTGGAAGATAAATTTTACCAGCTAAAGAATTTATGTGAGGAGAGATGAGATAATAGCATCCCCATTGTAATCTTGCATGCCTCAACCAATTGAGAGATCTCTATTATAGCAAGTAGGGTTGCAGGGGAAAGGACAATCAATTCTTATTGCTGCTTCTCTAGCAAAGTACCAATCACCTACTGTTTCTGCAACTGTCTGTTAACAAAGAGTAAAGAGACGATTACTGGATTTCGTTGGAAACATTGGGAGCTGAATAAAATTATAGATTGATTCAAATCATCATGGACAAACATATTGTGTCTGAAAGATAAACAAACACAAGGACGTGTAAATAATCAATACGAAAAACTAACTTTGTTGTTGATTCTGGGAGATGTGGGTGAATGCCATGTCTCGGCTGCCCATGTCTGGCAATGGCTAAAACATGAATTTATAAACATTCCCCATTTTGTTTTTTTCTGAAATTCATCTAGTGTCTTGAGCAGTGAATTTCTGTAACCTGCACGCATAGAAACTCATTACTGGCATCAGAATCAATAAGCTTTTGTGCTAATTTGCAGAACTGAGACAATTTTAAGAAGGCTGTGGCATAGAGTTCAATCCCTATTGGAACTTATCTATAACTATATAACATAATTAACACACATTGACAGCCTAATTTCCACCATTGCAGCTAGTTACAGGGACTGGACAGAGATTAGATGTAACCCATTGTAACTGCCAGCTAATGTAAATGAATTAACATGTGATTCTTTTCGCACATTATGACTCTGAGTAGTGAGATATATCTAATATAAGTACCATGGAGCACTTCTAGCTGGTTGGAATCGCACTTCAAAATATTTAGCCTGCATCTGAGCCAACTGCGATGGAGATCCGACGATTTAGGCACCAAAATGTTTGCAATCTGGAAGAAAATATATAACATGTATTTATCAGATGTTAAAAATGTTGAATAAGTTGGTAATATATAACAAAGTACCTGCCAAAAATCATATGCTGGTTGAACAAGGAAGAGAGGGGTCTTTATATTTCCTATAAATTCTTGAGGGAAGAAACACTGCCACCAGAAATGTAAAGCATTCGAAAATGAGTGATGAAGGTCCTCATTTTAAGGAAATAAAGAGAAATCGAAGTAACAACGATCAACCAAAAATTACAAAAGCGAATGTACAATGTACCTTAGAAGGCTCGCCAGATTTGGCAACACAATCATGGTTCAAACTTTTTGCAACGCCCTGAAATCAGGTCAGGTGAGGAAAAGTTATTTGATTATACTTCAAATTATTCTGTTCATGTGACACACCATTTGAAAGAGAGAGAATTTTCGGACAATGTGAGCTGTAAAAGGGGAATAACTAACAATTGCAAATTGACTGCATTTGGTGCCTTCTGAATGCCCACAACAATGGCACATCTCAGTCAGCCATATCAGTTATGAGAATCATAGACCTTTAAAAGAGATGGTCCATGTTCTAAGCCTTGAGGCCAAACTCCGTCTATCAGACAGTTTTAAAATGTTAAGGGTTCAGTGGAGCAAAGGAATGACATCCAATATTGTTTCTAAAGTAAAGCCTAAAAGGTTCGGGACACATAAGAATCTATCTAATAGTACTTACAGATTTCCCAATCTGATTGTTATACTATTACTAGCGAACAAGTAGTACTGTAAGTGAAAGAGAGATCCCTAATACAAGAAATTATCACAAAAATATCCAAAAACAGTCGGTCAACAAAAGAATCATACAAAACAATTAAAATTGGAAAATACAAACAATAGGCTATGAAGTTTTGGATAGATAACCTGGAGATTAACAACATCATGATAAAAGGACTCTATGCTCTGATTTCCAGCAATATCCTTCCTGTACAAGAACAAATCAAATCTCAATTTGAACATGACAAACAAGACAATGAATCTAAACAGAAAAGCCTCATAGCAGACTAAGTATTTGTGAATAGATGCTAATTCAGCTACATGACTTATTTAGTCAACAAGCAAGCAATAAACCATCTATTCAGAAGCTAAGTGCTTACTACTTCACTGTGAAAACTCACTTAACTGACTACAAGCCAGCTATTTACAGTATATTTGTTTAAGACACTTTTAATCAACAATTTATTTGGGACAAAAGGAACACTCTATACACCATCACTAGATGTTCAACCTGATACTTGGGAGCAAGACTTTCTATGCTAAAAAATGAATCCTTGTTTGTTTCACCAATTTAGACATGCCAATTTCCAGTCCCTCGGTTTCCATATTTAAGAAACACCTTACAAAATAAATTGCATGATAAAACTTGAATTAAATCGAGACTCATGCACCGCAAAGTCCATTCCTCTTATCCAGCATGTATAAACACTGGGAACCATTCTTTATTAGGATATAATACTTTAATTAATATTAGCAAACAATGTGATAAATATCCTGCAAAATAGGGCATCAAAGCAACATAAAGAGCCACTGACATGTATCAGAAGTAACTTGAATCCATATCTAAGATAATATATGCAGAGATATGCAGAAGCAAAGTCAGCGGAAAAATAACACAACAAAGTAATAGTCAAAGAGGTGGCCAGAGAAAGTGAAGCACATACTCATTAAGGAAAAAACCTGCATCTGCCAGACACTTCACATCTGCATCTTTTGGAAGAAGATCCCGAAAGGCATCACAGTGTATAAGAATGGCCAAACCACCAGCAGAGCATCCTGTGAGAAGGGCCTGTGAAGTTGGCATGAGCAATTGTAAGAACCTAAAATTTGCAATAAATTGATGCTGGCACCAAGTTACATTTAATTCATCCAATAGATCAACCTGTCATATCATTTTGAATAATGGGCAAGGGGAGGAGAAAGACACGGAGTAGGACTCATGTACCCAGCTTAAGATACTATTCAAGGATATCAATACTATAAGAAAAAATCAAACTTGAAAATGGCAATATTTGAGAAGGCAAAAATCTAGATCTCTCAAACAGGTGTATAAAACATATATCTGCACGGTTGCAACATATATCCAGTCTAAAACCAAAAGAAGTACAAAAAAATAAAAATCATGAACATAATTGTTCAACTACAAGCGTTAGAGACATGGAGAGAAAAATTAATTTAATTACCTGTCTAGCTTTAGACATTCCAATTGTCAATAGTTCATCCATAAGTGTGTCCCAGATAAGCTGACCTCTGAAGAAAAGTTCTGTTCCATTCTGGTGCATAAATATACAGAGATGTAACTACACTACTGCCATTACGTTATTTTATGCTTCCAATAGGTGTGGAAGATAGTTGCATAATAACTCTAATATCATCTTTGATATAACTTACTTTGAACTCATTATCAGGATTACTGGAAAATGATGACCCATCGCAATACCTTACTTTCACCTTGTTCCAGTTGAAAAAATCTGAAATATGGTAAACAGAAAAATTCAGTGGCTATCATCCATTACAGATATATAGATTTACAATTTTATTGAACTCAGACCTTGATTAAAAGAGCAATATGCAATGCAAAACTTAAACTTAATACTATCCAAACAATATCCACGAAACAGAACAACAGCATTGGCAATATATTTTACAATAAGTTCACGGTGAACAGTATACCAGGATTCTGAAGTCGATCATGGCTGAAAATTCCCAAAAACTGATCTTGTTTGGCCATGTAAGTTGATGAACCTAGTTTTGTTCTCTTCCGAGCCAAACAAGATGATATATTGCTACACCATCCTCCACCCTACATAGCACCGCACAATTCATATAAGTTATTGATCCACAACATAAAAGATCCATAACAATGAAGATCTAACCATCCCCCTAAATATGAAAACCAGTTAAATGAGTTGCTATTTGATCAATGGCGTTTTCAATACAACGTGTTGTAGACTAAAGATCACGCATCTGTTGCACATACACATCGTTTCCAGAAAAATATCATTCATACTCAACTTCAGCAAGTTAACAGTAAATAAATGAACCTCAACGTGAATTAGCCAACTGTCAGAGCCAGATCCAAATCCTCTCCGTAGATGATAACCAGGCAAACTCCCATCCAAACAAACTGCAATCGTTCCGCGCTGAATCAAACACATACACTTACACTGTATACATATAACTGATACCTAAATTTCGACTCGCGTTGCAGAAAAACAAACGGAAATGATGCTTACGGGCAGAATTTCGCTGCGCTTTGGATAGAGGCGTGAAAGGCACCCACTCTAAAGCTGCTTCCAAATCTATTACGCCAGCACCTCCAAATGTGCGTGAGATTTTCGGAAAAGGAGAGAGGACGACGAGAAAAAAGATTATTGCGGCGGCGGCGGCGGCGGCAATTGTCAGCTCCCGCTTCGATAATTTACGCCACCACCACCACGGGACGTCGGCGGCGAAGCGAGGGAGGCGGTGCTGATTAGCTGGCATTGGATAGACGAAAGTGCAAGACTTGGAATCTCGCTAATGGAGGTTGTACTTTGGGGTACCACCAGGGAGATCGTGGACGTCATTTTGTAAAACCAGTTGACTGTATGTACGTACGCAAGGGAGACAGAAAAAGATTTTTCAGTTTTATAATATTTTTTGATGGTATTATTTGGGAATAATAAATAAGATAATGTTTCCACGACATATTTTCTTTATTTTAATGTAAATATATTAATAATAAAATAATTATCACGTTTCAATTATATCTGAAGTTTTTGTAAAGGGGCCCACGCTCGGAAGTTTTAGAATTTATAATTGTATTTACCCTGAAGTTTTATATATTACCACTTGTATTTATACTTGTAAAAATATAATTTTCTTCAAAGTTAGTTGTAAGAATTTATTATGTAAAGTAGAGATGTGAAAATCAAATATAATGAACTTGATATATATATATATATATATATATATATATATATATATATATATATTATTTCTATAGTAATTTTTGATGAAGAAAGAACCACTATTCCCTAATCGATATAACCTCTATAAATTAATATAGTTGAGACCGAAAAATATTAATTTAGAGAGATATGAATTAATCGATAAATTAATAATTTATTAATTTAAAGAGGTGTTCTATATTCATTTAATTTAAATTAATTATATCAGAATTCATGAATTTAAATTCAATTATATAGAGATATTAATGAGTATTAAATGTTAGGAACTTGAATCATCTTATTTAATGTTTAAAATTCATACGTATGTTCAATAAGAACTTGAATCGTCTAATTATTTAATATTTAAGATTCATATTATTGAATTAATGTTTAAGATTCATACGTATGTTCAATAAGAACTTGAATCATCTAATTATTTTATGTTTAAGATTCATATGTATGTTAAAGAATAAATACTTATAAAAGAATTACTATATATATAGCAAAAAATTTGTAAAAACATACAAAAAATACAATGACTTCTCATTTAAAAGGTGTTGAAAAAAAACATGACCGATCAAATACGCAAGTCACTATATGAGTACAAGAGAGATCATCCCACCCTCACCCAAAAAGACTTGCAACACTAGCTCGATTGGAATTTTCATTTGAAAGTTAGTCAATGTACTATTTCAAACACTCTCAAGGGTCATCTAAGTATCTTGATGTTAACTTAGGAAAATGAGGAGAAACGAAGAGGCACAAACCAACAAAGTTTCCAGATATGGAAAATGTTGTTTATGAGTGGTTTCTGCAATACCAAGATCGTGTGAATATATTAGGAGAGCTCATTTTGGAGAAGGCGGGAGAGACAATGAAGATGTTATATCCTTAATAACCTGATGGGTTTTACAAATTTTCTCAAGGTTGGCTCGAGAAGTTTAAGATGAGACATGATATCAAGTCATTTCGTCATTTCGGAGAAGTAACTCTGTTGACACACAAGAAATGGAGAAACAATTGGAGGGGAGAAAATAAATCAATTCCCTAAGAAAGATGTGTTTAATATGGATGAAACTGGTTTGTTTTACAGATTACAAACCGATCATTCTCTTGTAACGAAGCAATTGGAATGAAAGAAACAGGATAAAGAAAGGCTTACCGTTGTTATCTATTGCAATAAAGATGGATCAGAGAAAATTCTTTTATGAATCATTGGTAAGTATGCTAAATCACGTTGCTTCAAGAATGTGAATACGAGTTGCTTAAATTGTGAATATCGTGCTAACAAGAGAGCATGGATGACTAGTGTGCTTTTTGATGAATTTGTTCTTTATCTTGATCGAAAAATGCATGGTAGAAAATTTTGTTGGTGGTAAATAGTTGTCCTGCCCATCCCAAAATTGTTGAAGGGCTACAAAATGTTGAATTGTTCTTTCTACCACCTAACATGACATCAAAGATTCAACCTTGTGATGCTGAGATAATAAGAACATTCAAGATGCACTATCGTAGGAGGCTCTACCGTATGATACTAGAAGGCCATGAGTTGGGACAATCCAATCCAGAAAAGCTTAATGTTCTAGACGCCATCAATCTTGCGGTCTCAGCCTGGACTATAAATGTGCAGTAAGAGACAATAGTCAATTGTTTGAGACAATAGTCAATTGTTTCAGACATTGTAAAATTTGTTCAGTGAATGAAGAAGATTCAACAAATTTACATGATGCGGATACTGAAGCAGATACTCATGAACTAGCCGTATTGATTAAAAATTTTGGTCATCACAATCAAATGGATGTCAATCTATTGGATTATCTGGGTGAAAATGAAAGATGTTCACAGATTCAAAGCTTAGAAGAAATTGTTCATACTATTATTGAAAATCCAATTGAGGATGAAGCTCAAGATGATAAGGTACCATTAGAGCCGGTTACGCGAAAAGAAGCAATAGCAGCGGCAAAAATCCTTCATAATTTCTTTCTGCAGTCAACGAACGCCACACCAGAGCTTTTAAGTACCGTGAGAAAAGTGAGAGATGAGATTCATTTTGATTTGAATTTCAATAGAAAACAATAACATTAGAGTCATATTTTACTAAGTTGTCTTAGTTATCTTTGTAATTTTATGAGATTATTAAGTTATGATGTTAATGGGACCCTTGTATTATATAGGGTCTTAAAAAAATTATTATCTTATTAATTTATCGAAATTATTAATTTACGTTTGGGGCCCAAGTCGGAACCAGAGAAAAATATTAGTTTAGAGAGGTTATTAATTTATTGAGTATTAATTAATAGAGGTTATACTGTAGATCACATTATTTGTTACATCTTGAGAAATAAGGAATGAGAAAGCCACTTTTTTAACTATAATCTTAAGATAAGTCTTTTTCGAAAAGGCACATTTTTCATGTTATAAACCCCATCTTTTTCAATGAATTGCAGATTTCTAAACAAACGTAGTAAAATATAAACACAACGAGATTAAGCAAAAAATACACTAATAGAAGAAAAATTGATTATTGGTGAACAAAAATGTGCAAAACAAAAAATACGTTGAGAAAAACAAATATAAACAAAACAACACAAGATCGACCACAAACCTATGAGCCGAATTTCAAAAGAAACAAAAACAACAGAATGAAATGAAAAAATATGGATATATCAAAAATGGGAAAAAAACTCCTTCCCACAAAGCGATCGACAACGATGATTCTAATATTAGAAACATTTCCGGTGCACGATCGAAGGGCCGGACTCGTCGTACTCGGCCTTAGCTATCCACATCTGCACAAAATAATAGAACAATTCAAAATTCACAATGTGTAGCTACATGTAATGTGTAATGTGTGACGGAACGGATAACGGGTGATGGGTAACGTGTAAAGTGTGACATGGAACATGTAACATGTAGCGTGCCTGCTGGAAGGTGCTGAGGGAAGCAAGGATCGATCCCCCGATCCAGACGCTGTACTTCCTCTCGGGCGGAGCCACCACCTTAATCTTCATGCTGCTAGGAGCCAAAGCGCTGATTTCCTTACTCATTCGATCAGCAATGCCAGGGAACATGGTGGTGCCACCGCTGAGCACAACGTTTCCGTACAGATCCTTCCTGATATCGACATCACATTTCATGATTGAGTTATACGTTGTCTCATGCACGCCAGCAGCTTCCATCCCTATCATCGCTGGCTGGAAAAGGACTTCAGGGCACCGGAAACGCTCATTCCCAATGGTGATCACTTGGCCATCGGGCAGCTCGTAGTTCTTCTCTATATCAGAGCTAGTCTTGGCCGTCTCCATCTCCTGCTCGAAGTCGAGAGCAATGTATGTTAGCTTCTCCTTCATGTCCCTCACAATTTCCTTCTCAGCAGAGGTGGTGAAGCTGTAGCCACGCTCAGTGAGGATCTTGGCGAAGAATTCAGTGAGGTCGCGTCCAGCAAGGTCGAGTCGAAGAATAGCATGAGGGAGAGAATAGCCTTCGTAGATAGGCACAGTATGGCTCACACCATCACCAGAGTCCATCACAATACCTAAAAACAACCACATCACAATCAAGAAACATGACAAATTCTTGTTAACTAATGTCTATTTAAAGCTCACTGAATCCTATATTATACGAAGACGGAGATAAACTACATACCAGTCGTACGACCACTGGCATACAGGGATAGGACTGCCTGAATAGCAACATACATGGCAGGGGAATTGAAGGTTTCGAACATGATCTGTGTCATCTTCTCTCGATTGGCCTTTGGGTTTAGAGGTGCTTCCGTGAGAAGAATCGGGTGCTCCTCTGGGGCAACACGAAGCTCATTGTAGAACGTGTGATGCCAAATCTTTTCCATGTCATCCCAATTGTTGACAATACCATGCTCAATTGGGTACTTGAGAGATAGAATACCTCTCTTGGACTGAGCCTCATCCCCAACATATGCATCCTTCTGCCCCATGCCAACCATCACACCCGTGTGGCGTGGACGGCCTATGATGCTAGGGAACACGGCCCTCGGAGCATCATCTCCAGCAAATCCAGCCTAAACATTAGAAGAGGAAAAAATATTACAGTGAGCATAACATAATAGTTTTAACTGAAACAGAGGAAAATTAGATGAAAACAATGATATTTATTTGAACAACTATTACCTTGACCATTCCAGTTCCATTATCACATACAAGAGGTTGAATATCATCACCTTCTGCCATTTATTAGCTGATCTACCAACAGAATACAAGCTTCGTGATTAAGAACTCATAAAACACACTAATAAAATTTCATCCGTTACATCATGTTACAGGAAGAAAACAGGTTTTAATAAAACAACTCCAGTAGATTAACAAACTGCAATGCATCACGTCGTGAAAGATCTAAATTAATTCATAACTTAGGTAAACTGCATATGCCAACCGAAGATGCGAAAAGAAAGTCTATAAGGGCGATACCATGGTTCTCATGTTCTTTTTCAACAAAGTCTAGCTCCCTTGTGCTAGGATATAGAATTATGTATCTTGTTTGATTCAACCACGTGTTCTTTCACACGGGGTCGATTATTTACCATTTGTGTGCCAATTATTCAAATAAGGTTCTAAATGACTGCAACTCTCTTTCCCTTCTAGTTAAAAACAAATTGAAAGTGTGCACAAACTAAAATATGCTCGATTCATTTATGACTATATGCAGGTAACAACAACTTAGTCAGTTATTCAATCAAATGATGCCTTAACCATTCATATTAAACTAAATCATGCTCGATTCTAGATTTGCTTTTCCCGTCCAAGTGATGCTATTTTCAGAAAATCTTACAAGCTAGCCAGATCTTTTCTCCTTAATTTATAATTAAATTTAACCAAAAGCTCATATGAATATCCATCGGAATGAAACACAACTCATCAAATATATAAGACAGATTCACATTTAATCAGCAGAACTCTAAAAAATCCAGATTTTATCAAATGCCAAACAATGTAGCTGGATTTTCAACCAAATATATCATACCCATCGCATTTCAACACAAAGAAAGATGAAACTCGGATCAGCACGCATTATGCATGACATGAAGCAACCCAAAAAGAGAAATATCTAAAGAAGCCTAGAAAAAAAAAAAAAAAAGAGTTCAACATCAAAGATCAGCTTGCTCGTACGAAAGATGTCATCCTTGCAAACATTAAAAAAACATCAATAGCGTACACAAAACACACATGCACACACACACACACACATTTTGATAGCACAAATGCAACGATTACGAGAAATCAACCGACAAATAAAACACGACAAACTGATCTAACAGAGAAACAACGCGAGAGCAAAATTTCTACGTAATTTCAACCATGAAAAAGAAGGAAGAATCAATAATCAGAATTGAAATTTCTTCGATCACCTCTGATTCGAACGATTTCGCACGTTTTGAGAAACAAGAGAATGTTATGGCCTTCTTCCAACAGCTGAAGCGGCCGATCACGTTTCCAAAGATAATGTGAAAGAAAACAAAAGGAAATAAAATGAGCGAGCGAAGTGAAATGAGATGGAAATTTCAAGTTTAAATGCAACTCCAATGTCGCTTTATCTTCTCCGATTGACTCGTGCATTAGTGTACAGAATGTTTGTAGGGAGAGTTTCATATTGACCCCTCACATCTGTGTCCTATATTTGTAATATAATTTCATATTAACCCCTCAAACTTTATGATTATTTCAAATCGACCCCTAAAAATTGGGGGCATGCATTTTGTGGCCTTAGAGAGTGAAAAAAAATAATCTCACTATACATTTTATTCATCCCAAAACTATAGTCAACTTTTCTTATTAAAAAATGAAAATATGACTAACTTGAGTCTAACTTTAACGTAAATCCCCAATTAATGATTGCAAAACCTATTTGAACTTTAATGTTTAATTGTCCCCACTAGTAGGGTGAAGAAACCAAACCAAATCGAAGAAAAATCGAACCAATCGAATCGAAAAGCGGTTTAGTTCGGTTTGTCTGAAAACGATCGGTTGGTTTTAAATTTTGAAAAATTTATTCGGTTCAATTTCGAGTTGAGGAAAAAATCGGTTTTCAATATATATATATATATATATATATATATATATAATATTTATATTATTAATAATTTAAAATCGGTTATATCCAAACCAAATTGAACCGAACTGAATATTTCGGTTCGGTTTGGAGATACGATACACGGTTCGATTTATATTTTAAAAATAATTCGATTTTCGATTTTTTCGGGTTCGATTCAATTTTGGACCGAATCGTCTGAATACTCATCCCTACCCACTTCAAGCCATATCACATTCTTGTTACAATGCTCACAAGTTCTAAAATATTTTCCATATCTCCAATTTGATATCATAAAAAGAATCATTATTGTATGCATAGGAAAATATTATTTTGTATAAAAATTAATTATGATCATTCATTAAGAATGGATTAGATTTATTCTTAGATAATAAAATAATGATGATTCATATCCTATATTAATTTTTATATATAATCTAATTGAATATATTTTACATATTTTCTTACTTCATCTTTAAAAATGAATACGTGTCTTAAGCTAAACGCTAAGCGTATTTTTACACTTTAGCCTATCAAAATTTTGTCCCAGGCTACCAACAACTTGTCCTAACTCCAACATTTACGTACAACTAAATATTTGAGTTTCCGATTTAAAAGTATACCTATAGTTATAAGACTAAGAGCTAGCCATGCTTCTTTTCTAATGTAATTTGATTTATGAAGAAGTAACACAATTCTATATCTATATACATGTAAATTCAATTTTCTTTTTTCTGCATACTCTAGTTTTATATAATTAAGACCGGCAAGATTGATTTAGATTCTTATGTAATATGATGATAAGTATATATATTGGATCAAATGAGAACTCATCGTTTTTAAGAACTCTATGAACTATGCATAATATGTTAAAAGATGATGTACAGAACGGTAAAAATGTGCACAAAGAAAACTTTCTTAAATTGTTTTGTTGTGCAACAATTTTAGAATATTTTCATTGTGCAAAATTTTATAAATTTTGTTCATCAACTTTATACGTCTGTACATAGTTCTCAAGTTTTCAAAAAAGATAAGTTCTCATTGGATGCAACCCATATATATATATTAACTAGTTTTATGTAGGATTTGGATGATTAATGTAGTTTCTAATGTTATTGTTATATACTCTCATTTCCCAAAAATATATTCTTGAGTTCTGTGCGTATTTTAACACAAATTATTGAGTGTTTTGTGAGTGGAATAAAGGTCTCATATTAATATAATATTAAATTAATTGGATGGATCATGAATGATAAAATATATAAATAAGTGATATTGTTGAGTGTAATAAATAGGGATAGTGGTGGGCTATGAGTTGTAAAAGATGTAAATAAAAAGTTTTGTTGAGAGTAATAAGTGGGAAGTATTTTGTGGGATAGTTTCCATAAATGAAAAGAAAAATAATTTGAGGAACGTACCAAAAAGGAAAACTAAAAATAAATTTTGGAGGCGAAAAGAGTATTATGAATAATATATATATATGGGTGAATTATTATAAAAACCTTTGTTATCCTACAAACGTAAGAACAATGCATTCTCTTTGAAAATTACTACACTAAATAAAAATATTTGAATTTCCGCTCCTCATGGGATTCGAATCCGGGTGGTGCATGATGCACTCTTCCAGCAAAGTGATGCATCACCATCGATCTTTGAGATCTAATGGCTGAAAATGATTCTCACATTCTCACTTTAAATAATGTTTTATTTGAACCTCTTCACATATATATGTGTGTGTGTGTATATTCTCCATTATCTAGTTTTGTTAAGGATATGTATGATTAAATTAGTTTCAACACATATCACGTGAAAATGGGTAAATATAAGTCGGAGCCCTTAATTTGTTATTTTATGGTGTTCTAATCTTATACTCAACATTAAGGTGTTTTTTAGAATTTTGTATGCTTATCAATGAAAATGATTAATAAAGCTTCAAGTAAGGTTGGAATGATTTTTTTTAGTTTTGTAAAAAGAAGAAAAAAAAAGAAACGAGAAAATCAAATATTTTGAGTTGGAAAATAGGTTATTAAATTAGAACATAAAAGTGATTTAAGTTCAAACAGTGCTTAATTAATTTACAACAAGAATCATGCTCTAACAGAATAATTGAATAGCAGAGAACCATTTCTTTTTATTTTTTGTCTTTGAGGGAACAAGAAAAATAGAAAAATTGGAGAAAGAGCTCATTTATTGATGGAGTGAATAAATTAATTTATTGCTGAAAAAGTTACGAGTTTTAATCTATTGACGTCTTTCAGGCTAAGCTCGTCGCACAAAAAATTGAATCTGACAAAGAAGTTATTTAATAATGGAGCGAGTAAATTTTAATTACTGAAAGTTACTAATATGAATCCAACAAATAGGGGTATAAACAAACCGTTCGTCAGTTATGCAGAGCTCGACTCGAAAAAAGCTCGTTCGAAATTCGTTCGTTTTGCAAACGAGCCGAACTCGAGCCTCGAACCATGCTCGATAAGATTTTCGAGCTGAACTCGAGTTTAGGGATTTTCGGTTCGTGAGTTCGTGAACATGTTCGGTTCGGACTCAAACGATCCAGTTCGCGAACATGAGAAATAATAAAAAAGCTTATATATTTAAATAATTAAAACTAATAATAAATTATAAAATATATTTTTTGTTAGAGTTGGTTAACTCTGACTAAGTCTCCTCAATATAAGGAGTTAGTTATTTTTAGTATCTTGCATTTTCTTCTCTTTGGTGTGCAAGTTACGAAATGTTTCGCGGGATGCGATGGTAACACACTGAAGAACACGGGAAACAGATCGCTAGAGATCAGGGTGGACTAAGTCAGCTGTTCAGTTCCTATTTTCCAGGAGCAAGTTATGCGACTAACTACCACGACTTAGTCACTACCTAGTGGGCCAGATCGTGATCCATGATATACAGTCGAAGGCCTCTCAACTCCAATAAAAGGAGAGGCAAAGCGACAACAAAAAATGCGCAACTCTTGAAGAAGTATCTGAAGATTTGTTTATGTTGTTGAGTCTGTTTTAGTAACATTTCTGATATCACACGAGTGTTTTAACTTATAATAACGTTGGAAGGTTGTTCTTTTTAGTACACAAGTATTGTGAGGAAATCTTTAGTATTTTTCATTTATCTTGATAGATAGCTTCTTAGCTTTTTCATAGATCTTGATAGATAGCTTTTGTGCTCAACTTTCCGACTTTATCTTGTGATAAAGTAGTGAATTTTTGTAACGTTCACTATAAAGTTTATAGTGAATAATTTCGTCATATTGGCATCTACAGATTATAATTTTAATCTGTAGAAAAAGTTACTTCAGTGTTCTTCAAGTTTTTAATTCCACTGTTTTACTCTGTGTGTGGATAACAATTTACATAATAGTTTTGTGTTTAGGCGAAGCAACACTTTCAATTGGTATCAGAGCTTCCAGGTATTATAGACCACCAATCTTGGATGGATCGAATTACTCCTACTGGAAGACCAGAATTCGCTCATACATCAAGTCCATTGATGTCAAAGCATGGCAGTCCGTGGAGAACGGATGGTCAGTCCCAAATACCACTGATGTTCAGGGCGATGTTACCCCAACACCGTTTGCACTGTGGACAAGAGATCAGATTGACGACGCAAACTTCAACGAGAAGGCCCTCAATGTCATTTACGCATCCGTGGACATGACAATGTTCAAATTGATCAAGAACAGCGCGTCTGCAAAAGATGCATGAGATGTTCTTCAACGGCATTGTGAGGGTGATACAAGTATAAAGGAGTCTCGACTTCGCATTCTCACTTTCAAATTCGAGAATATGATGATGGGAGAAGAAGAGAATATCAACGACTACACCAAGATGATATTGGATATTGTCAATGAATGCCAAGATCTTGGTGATCCGATAAGTAACAAGTTGCTGGTGTCCAAGGCTCTTCGAACCTTACCCGTAAGATTTGAAATGAAGGTCAAGGCTATTGAAACATCTCAAACGGTTGCAACCATTGAGTTCATGGATCTCATGAATTCACTCAAGACATACGAGATGAATCTGGAGGAGAAAGGTGCAATCAATAAGAAGCCGACTGTTGCCTTCACCGCTGGCGCAACATCCAGTGGAACATCAAGGGAGATAATCGAGTTAGATGATGAAGAGGAGATGTAGGAGATCAATGCTGGCGATGATGTTGCTCTAATCACCAGGAAATTCAACACTATGGTGAGAAATATGAACAAGACAAAAGTTTAAGTTAGGCCTATGGATCAAAATTATCGAATGGTAGAATATCCGCCTTCAAAACCTCAAAGCTTCACTCCACCAAGACCAGTGAGGAAGTCATTTTCCTCAGACACGTTTAGGTATGATTCCTCCAACATTGATAGTATCCAATGCCGTGAATGCAAAGGGTATGGACACTATGCGAATCAATGTGCGAACGCGCTAAGAAAGAGAGGAAAGTCGTACTGGGTATCATAGAGTGACGATGAAGCTGAGTTCTTCGAAGAGGTAAATAACAACAACGACGCTGCGACCAGCTCTGTTGCCACAACACTCCACGTCGTAGTTGCCAAAACATTATCAGACGATGAGGGTGATGCAGTCAGTTTTGATCCAGTATCAAACAGGTATGGTCTCGACTATTATTCAAGTTTGTTTTGCTTAAATGCTCTTGTGAATGATATACATTGTGAGGGCGATTATGATGAAGACACTATCGCCATACTACAAGAGTTGAAAAAGCTATACGACGAGCTACTTGAGAAATGGAAAAGATAAAGTCGAGATCTTGATCTCACATCAAGAGAGAATACGAGGCTGAAAGCATCTCTGGCTAAGCTTGAAGTCTTAGTAACACAAAGGGAGGTCGAACTAAACAAGGTGACTTGTCAACTTGAAGTGGCACAAGGTACGTTCAGAAAGTGGAACACGAGTACGTCTAAATTAGATGATGCTTTGTTAATGGGTAAAACAGATACTACTGGTTTAGGTTTTACACATATTCCTAACACCGTTGTTCCCACAATTGTCGCCACAAATGGGAAACCATTCGTTAAAGAAGGTGAACCAGTAAAAAGGGTAAAAATGACACGAAGAAAACATAGAAAATATGTATGTCATTATTGCTCTACACCTGGTCACATTAGGCCTTTCTGTTATAAACTGAAGGCTGATTTTAATGGACATATGATGATGTCTAGGTCATGTTATACGAACACTACGTACGAGACTCCAAGAACCGCACTCACGCTGCTGCGCACAAACACGACCAGCAGAGGAACTGACTCAAAGAAAGTTTGGGTAAGGAAAGATGAGGTAAAATGCCATGTTGTTTATACTGCATTGAAAACTTACATTTCAGGTTCATGGTATTTTGACAGCGGTTGTTCCCGTTACATGACTGGTAATAGAAGTTGCCTTTCCAACTATGAGTCGTATGATGGGGGTAGTGTATCATTTGGAGGTGGTTCTAAAGAAAAAATCATAGGCAAAGGACTCCTAAATGTCCAAGGTTTACCTAGCCTCAAGAATGTCTTGCATGTACAAGGTTTAATGACAAATCTTATAAGCATAAGTCAATTATGTGACGAAGAGTTGCAAGTGAAATTTGACAAAGACTCTTGTGAGGTCTATGATGGTAAGAACACATGTCTCATGAAAGGACAGAGGTCAGCAGATAACTGTTATATGGCCGACGAACCAAAGTGCAACAAGGCACAAATTGATGAGAGTGTGTTATGACATCAAAAATTAGGACATACTAACTTTAGAAATCTTGACAGGTTGAACAAAATGGAAGCAGTACGTGGACTACCCAAGCTGGCAGAAGCTGGAAATGTGGTCTGTGGTGATTGTCAAAGGGAAAAACAAACCCATGTTCCCCACGTTGTTGTACAACAACACGCGCAACATTATGGTACAACACGCTGTTTTGAGCTGCTTCATATGGACTTAGTAGGGCCTATCGAGATCGAAAGCTTGGGTGGCAAGAGGTATACATATGTCATTGTGGATGATTTTTCAAGGTACATATGGACATTCTTTCTACGAGAAAAATCAGACACGTTTGAAACGTTTAAAATCCTCTTTGCTAGAATTTTTAACATGTTTAGTGTTCAAGTGTCAATGATCCGATCAGATCATGGGAGAGAGTTCGAGAATATCTCTTCTAAAAAAAATTGAGAAAAAGGGAATTTTCCAAGAATTCTCCGCGTCAAAAACACCTTAACAAAATGGTGCAGCTGAGTGCAAGAATAAAACTCTAATACAAATGACACGAGTTATGTTGAGCTCGAAAGGTCTGTCCAAATGTTTTTGGGCAGAGGCTGTAAACACCGCATGTCATATTAACAATCGCGTGAACATTCAACCAGGTTCCTTCAAAACCTCATATGAAATTCTGAAAGGAATGAAACATATTCTCAAATATTTTCACGTGTCTGGGTGTGTTTGCTACATCTTGAATGATAGAGAGTATCTCACCAAGTTTGATGAGAAGAGCGATAAAGGAATTTTCGTAGGGTACTATCTAAATAGTCAAGCATACCGTGTGTATAATCTGAGATTAAGGACCATTCAAGAGTCCGCAAACGTTGTTTTTGATGATCTTGCTAATCTCGCAGGGAAAAGGCAAGATGAAAATGTGGCTGAATTGATAGAAGATTCAGAGAATCATGTTCAACAGGATGTTCGCAGTAGTGATGTCACCACTGCTGAAGCCACAGCCACTGGAACAGCTACACAAACATCTGAAGGTTCCAGTGACACGGAGGATGAAGCTGAAACTGACGTCCAACAACAAGAAAGACGAGATCCTCCAGGAAGAATACGTAAGAATCATCCAATCTCTCAAGTCATAGGTGATGTTCAATATGATGTTCAAACACGAGGTACAACACCATTGAATTACAGAGAGATGGTATGTTTTTCATCCACATGTGCTTCAATGCCAGGTTTTATATGTTTCGTCTCTAAAATTGAGCCTAAGAACATAAAAGAAGCTTTGGGTGATGAGTTCTGGGTCGTTGCTATGCATGATGAACTTAACCAATTTGTTCGAAATGATGTGTGGTATCTTGTTTGAGACACATTGTGGGATCATTATCGAAACAAAGTGGATTTTCAAGAACAAATCGGACGAATTTTGTGTCCTAATTCGCAACAAAGCCAGACTTGTCGCACAAGGATATACTCAAGTGGAAGGCATAGACTTTGACGATACATTTGTATCGGTTGCACGCATTGAGTCCATACGGTTGCTCCTATCCATTGCATGTTATTTGAACATCAAGCTATATCAAATGGATGTCAAAGGAGCATTCCTAAATGGTGAACTCAAAGAAGAGGTATACGTCGAACAACCCAAGGGATTTGAAGATCCACATAAGCCTAACCATGTTTTCAGGTTAAAGAAAGCATTATACGGTCTCAAGCAAGCACCGAGAGCATGGTATGGTCATTAAACAAAGTTCTTAATTGATTTTGGGTTTGTTCGAGGGAATGCTGATAGAACATTGTTTATAAAACGAAATTAGCACAACATTCTTATCACACAAATTTACGTGGATGATATGATAGTTGGATCTACCTCACAAAAAATGCTTGATGAGTTTGCAGGTGCTATGTCATCTAAATTTGAAATGAGCATGGTAGGAGAACTAACGTATTTCTTAGGTCTCCAAGTCAAGCAAATGGATGATGGAATTTTCGTGTCCCAAAGCAAGTATGCAAGGGATATGGTGAAAAAATTCGAGCTGGAAGGAGCAAAGCATATGAAAACGCCAATGGGGTTAAGTGACAAACTGACCAGAGATGATGCTGGAGAAGATGTTGACCCGACACTCTACAGATCAATGATATGAAGTCTCCTATATCTCACAGCCACACGACCAGATTTAATGTTCAACATGTGTGTTTACGCCAGGTACCAAGCTAAGCCTAAAATGTCACATCTAAAGACTGTCAAACGTGTTATCAGGTATGTTTCTGGAACGCTGGACCTTGGCATTTTCTTTTCAAAAGACACGAACATGAATTTGGTTGGATTTAGTGATTCGGATTGGGTTGGGGATACTGATGATAGAAAGAGTATGAGTGGGGGCTGTTTTTATCTTGGAAATAATTTGGTGTCTTGGCATAGTCGTAAGTAAAACTGTGTTTCTCTATCTACTGCCCGAGGCAGAGTACGTAGCAGCGGGAAGTTGTTGTACACAACTCCTTTGGTTAAAACAAATGCTTAACGACTATGGTATTGTGAGCACTGAGCTTTTAGTATATTGTGATAACATAAGTGCAATCAATATCTCTAAGAATCTTGTTCAACATTCTAGGACGAAACACATAGTTATATGACACCACATTATAAGAGATTTGGTAGAGGATGAGATAATCAAGTTAGATTATGTGAAAACCGAAAACCAAATCGCTGATATTTTCACAAAGCCCCTAGATCACAAGGGGTTTACGAGTCTTCGTAGATCTTTTGGTCTTTGCTCTCGCCAATAAGCTTGAATGTTTTTGTTTGTATCATAAAAAATTGAAATATCTGAAGGTGATACAACTGTCTATTTGATAACACTTACTATGTTAACATTGTTATCTAACTTGTTCTCCTAACAGACAGCTCAACATGATGAAGAATATTTAGTAATACAGAAAAACACTAAAGTAGCTTGGGGGGGCACGGCGTTCGCAGCGACGATGCTACCTTACAAAACGGTGCAGCTATGATTGCTTTCGAAAGCCTAACATAAATTGGCGATCGAATTTTACATGGGACTGTATGTATATGGTTTATTCTGATAAGCTGAGCCTATGTTTAGGAAGATGTTATGTTAACAACCAGAGAAATGCCCCTAAAAATCCGTAAGCAATCCCAGATTTTTGGAACATCTGTTCATTTGATCCCCTATTTTTATGGAGATATCAGCGAAATTCGGTTATGTTGGTGACACATTTATCTCAATTTGATTATATCCCAACTAATCTCCACCTATCTCCTATTTTTGTGGTGTAGTATGCTGTGTTTTTCGTTTCTCTTATTAGGGTTTGTTAAATGAGATATACATGAATTTATGTCAAATCGGCAGCTTGCTTATCCACTTGACTGGCGCGCTGTGTATAAAGTTGTCCGCCTATCACTCGTCACATCACTGAGCATCCTACATCATTTTTACTCATTAAAACCTGGAAGAATATCTCTTTTATTTCCCCCAATATTTTTGTACGTTTAACCATCTATCTTCTAGAAAAATGGATCCAGCCACAGCCGCCTTGCTCGCCGGACTTGCAAAGTATCTGGAAAGCTCTCCCCAACTTCAACAGGCTTTGGCGTCAACCCAAAAGCCTTCCACAGAACCGAGCCCCAATATGACGTCGGAAACTGCACCGGAGAGGACTCTAGCGTTGGCAATGGAACCTTTAGAGCCAACCCCTCTTCAAATCATATATCCCGAAGAAGGCGAACCATCTAAACCTAAAGAAACAGGGAAGAAAAGGAAGAGAGCAACGATGCCAACAAGAAGATCGGAGCGTATACCACGTCAACCACGTCGAGGAGGCCCGAGCTCGCTAGTTCACATTGACATTACCGGTGAATCACAAAACAATCTCTACCGTCAAAAGTCCAGAAAGAAAAGGTGAGTCCACCTCCCAGAGAACCTACTCCAGAATCTGGCGACCCTCGTGACGGCAAGATTGCTTCGGAGACATCTACAGAGTCAAAGGGGATAACTTCTGGATCCTACAGCGACTCGTCGGATCCTCAAGAGGAAGAAATGAGTTCGAAACCAAAGCATGACAAGTCTTCGTCAAAATCGAGTGGTGAAGATATCTCACTGGGAGAAATTCTCAAGAGACTGAAACGAACGGCGATCAAGAAGGGAAAGCGAAAAGAAAGCGTTACAGAATCCAAAGCCAGAACCACTGTTCCACCAGCTGCTCCTGTCACAGAGAAAGCAACAGTTCCGCCAACACCACCAAGCCCGTACTCAAAGGAAGAAAATTGGGATTCTAGTTTCGAGAATCCATCAATTTTTGCAGATTCAGACATTGAAGTGGAGAGAGCGATCGCTTTCAAATTTTACTCCAAAGAAGCTCAGAAGAGATGTGAACAACTTAAGCACTCAAAATGCTTGAATGAACGGAAAATAGATGAGGTGACATTCTCCCAACATAATCTTGTCGATTTTTTGAAAGAACGAGGACTTCTTCAAACTATTTCGGCCATCTACCCATACCCCAAGAATGTGATTAGACATGTTTATGCAAATATGGAAAAATCTCTGCTTGTGAGGTCAACACATTTTATGGGATTGATGAGTTAACAAATGATATGTCTGTCGATGATTATGATGAGATTGCAAATGAGATAACAGGAGGTCGGGTAAAGAAATGGAAAAGTCCAATGTCAAGTGGCTGTCTAACCTATCTTCACTCCGTCTTGTTTAAGCTGATGACAACTAATTGACTTGTGTCTTCTAATAGTACAGTGGTCACCATGCCTCATGGTGTTCTTTTATTCAAGATAGGAAAAGGAATACCATTCAACTTGGGAAAGTTGGTGGTAGAACAGATTGATGCTATTGCAAGACGACAAAATCTAGGTCTACTCCCGTTTCCATCTCTGTTGTATCAACTTCTTAAGAAACAGTGCTTGCCGGACGGAGCACGTGACGTTTTGTTCGAGGATTTCCAACAGTTTTCAATCAGCAACACATTATTCTCTGGGAACAAGCTTCCAAATCTTCCCTGGAATAATCCTTCCAAATCAACGGATGGGCAAGGATCAGAAGCTGTGTCAGAAGAGATGATATCTCTACCCCGTTCGAACGTGTGTGCAATGTTGGAACGCCTCCAAAAGCTAGAACAAGCTTTCTTGGACAGTGTAAGGTCTGCTCGTCTTGAACTCACAGGCTTGAGAATTGATTTGATGGGTCTCATTTCTTCGCAAAAAGGGGGAGAACATATAGGGGGAGCTGGAGCATCAAGGAGTGGACAAATGGAAATGGAAGAATGATAATGGTTGCTGGCTGAACTATAGAACTCTTGAACTTTTTAATTTTTATCTCTTTCATTTGAACATGTTTTAAACAGGTGTGGGTTGTTGATGCTGGACATCGTATGTTTTTGTTTTTGATGGACATCGTATGGTTTCTTTTGCTTGGTATTTATGCTAATCGAATGCATGTTTTTATGCGATGTCTGTTGATTTTGTTTGAATGGTTTCTGCACTGATGGTTAAATTGTTTTGAGGATTGTTACACGAACTGTGATGATGATATCTGTGTAAACAGGGGGAGAATGTTTGCAGGGGAAGTGTATTCTGTTTTTATGTATATATTTGGGATTCAGATGGAGTACTGTATATATATACTGTAAATAGTTTTTGTATATACAGGTTTTGTGAAGAAAGGCAAAAAAGGGGAGTTTGTTAGAGTTGGTTAACTCTGACTAAGTCTTCTCAATATAAGGAGTTAGTTATTTTTAGTGTTTTTCCTTTTCTTCTCTTTGGTGTGCAGGTTACGAAATGTTTCGCGGGATGCGATGGTAACACACTGAAGAACACGAGAAACAGATCGCTAGAGATCAGGGTGGACTAAGTCAGCTGTTCAGTTCCTATTTTCCAGGAGCAAGTTATGCGACTAACTACCACGACTTAGTCACTACCTAGTGGGCCAGATCGTGGTCCATGACATGCAGTCGAAGGCCTCTCAACTCCTATAAAAGGAGAGGCAAAGCGACAGTAAAAAGTGCACAACTCTTGAAGAAGTATCGAAGATCATTTATGTTGTTGAGTCTGTTTTAGTAACATTTCCGATATCACACGAGTGTTTTAACTTCTAATGGTGTTAGAAGGTTGTTCTTTTTAGTACACAAGTGTTGTGAGGAAATCTTTAGTATTTTTCATTTATCTTGATAGATAGCTTCTTAACTTTTTCATAGATCTTGATAGATAGCTTTTGTGCTCAACTTTCCGACTTTATCTTGTGATAAAGTAGTGAGTTTTTGTAACGTTCACTGTAAAGTTTATAGTGAATAATTTCGCCATATTGGCATCTACATATTATAATTTTAATCTGTAGAAAAAGTTATTCAGTGTTCTTCAAGTTTTTAATTCCGTTGTTTTACTTTGTGTATGGATAACAGTCTACATAACAGTTTTGTGTTTAGGCGAAGCAAAACTTTCATTTTTATTGATAATTTATTAAAATTTTAATAATAATATAATTATAGTTGTAATAATAAATTATAAAATTTAATAATTCGAGCTCGAGCTCGATAATGAGCAAAATCGAACACGAGCAGAGTTCGAGCTCGAGTTCGAATATGTCTCATAAAGCTGCTCGTGAGCTCAAATATTTTACAACGAACCGAGCTAGAACTCAATTTAACGCTCGAATTCGAACTCGAACCGAATAAATAAACGAGCCGAACTTGAGCTTGGTAATATTCGACTCGGCTCGATTCGATTCATTACAAGCCAAATTGGTCCCACAAGACAAGTCTTGTACTATTTGTCTATCTAATGTGGTTGTACTTGCTATTGGATTAGCAGATTAACTATACTCCTCATTTGCATAAAAGCAATTAGTAGTGAGGTGGATTTATTACTTAATAATTAATGTTCTTTTTTTTTGGGTGAATTAAATTTCATTAATTAAAAATATATCATGTACAAATACTCAGGCATACCCGAGGGATAACAACTGCAAGGCAGCAGGGGTGGGGACAGGACCGCACTCTAGGAGGGGTCCATCGAAAGCAAGGCCAAACAGGCGGCCAAAAATAGAGAAGGATGAGATCAAATCCTAAGTGATAGCCAATTATTAAACAAATTACAACGCGACCCATTGCACGGAATGGGCGGGCCTCATTAAAACCTTGTGTGGCGAAAACCCAGTGGGAAAAAACACCATACAAGTAAAAGAGTACTCTCCTCACAAAAACTCTCAAACTAGACACGAGGGGAAGTGGTGTTTGTAGAAAGCAGTAAAAGCAACCACAACAACCCCAGAAGCGCCCAAGGAGAAACACAAAGGAAGCTCGCAAAAAATTATTAATGATAATATTTAATTATTTAATTATTTTTTTCATTTTTTTCCGAACTATGCTTCTTTGAGGTTATCCCACAGTACCACAACAATCATTTACTGGTAGAGTAAGGTGTGCATGAAAAAACATTATCTTGTAGAACAATGCGAGCAGGAAGCGTAACAGCCATGTACGTCGAAAAAACCCTAAGGGAAAACAACATACAGGTAGCACATATGCCAGCCCACCCAACAAGATATAAATGAGAAGACATGCACCCAAGACACCGATCAATTCCCATGAGGTCATCATCAAACAAACACACTAATCCTACTTACCTAACACTCAAACTCAGCATAGGACTCTTAAGCATATAGATCATGTATAGCATAAAAATCCAACCCCTACCCGCCTGCCCTCAAAGAGGGAGGTAGTGGAGGGAACCAGTCAAGGATATAAATCATAAAGCCCACCAGGGAGGGGCGCCCATCATAGTTAGACCACTTTGTCAAGGATATAATAAAAGCCCACAGGGAGGGGAGCCCAACACAGAGAGACAAGACATATAAACCAGCATTACTCAACACCATATAAGAGTGACTTCCCTCCCATATATCAGCACATTTATAAGAATTATCTATCCACAACGCCGCACAAAGACCCCGCCGTGGGGGCGCCCAACAAACCAAAGATAGCATGCTCAATGGAAAAGTGCAATATGCTCGCCAAACAGGATTAAGCAAGAGTATCATCAGTTAAGCCCTCCAGGGGGGGCGCCCATCAATCACAAAACCATATAAAGCATGCACATTGATAAATGCAGTCAGCCCACCAGGGAGGGGCGCCCATCAAGAAGGAATAATCAACATAAACGAGGGAGCAACTATGCAAGAGTATTATCAGTTAAGCCCACCAGGGGGTGCCCATCAATCACAAAACCATATAAAGCATGCATATAGATAAATGCAGTCAGCCCACCAGGAAGGGGCGCCCATCAATCACAAAACCATATAAAGCATGCACATTGATAAATGCAGTCAGGCCACCAGGGAGGGGCGCCCATCAAGAAGGAATAATCAACACACACGAGGGAGCAATCATGCAAGAGTATCATCAGTTAAGCCCACCAGGGAGGGCGCCCATCAAGAAGGAATAATCAACACATCACCCAGGCTGCACTCAGAAGATTGGGTCTCCCGAGTCGCCAACTCACACCCTCCACTATGTAAAACATGAAAAGGGTATAGAAGGGAGGCCCCAGCCCACATAAGGGTCGGGTGGTGGCCATTGGATGCAAAAAAACAATAAGATCTACCTACATTACAAGCAGGGAAGGCGGGAAATAACAACATCAACAGGAAACAATGAGTATAAGACAGTGTACACGTCTTTCTTAATTTTAGCAACGACTTGGCTTTGGGTGAAGGAAGTTTGTTCGAAGAATTTGGCATTACGACCCTTCCATACATGATTTACTGTTGCCAAAAGAGCAATTCGCTTCGCTTTCTGTAGGATAGCTGCTCCTACTCTTTCTCTGTTCATCCATTTGATGGCGCTCGTGATTGTGGACATGTCTCTCCTAAGGCCAAGCCAGTTGCGGATATCCTTCCAGATTCCTCCAGTGACATGGCAACCAAAAAAGAGGTGTTCATTTGATTCTTGAAAGTTATCACACAATGGACAAGATGTATTAATGTTAAGAAAAGTGAGACGATCCAAGGATGAGAATCTCCCTTTAATTACCAGCCATGTAAGAAAGGAGAATTTGGGTGGGATGAAGTTCTTCCAAATAAACTTGTGCCAGAATCTTTTATTGTAGTGTAGCTGGTTAAGAACCTTGTTTCTTTCTCCAATATTTAATGTTCTATTTATTGGTTTTATTAGCATTCATTGTGACTGCCGTATTTTTTGTTGAATCAAATTTGAATAATTAACTGCCTACTTTACTACACATGTGCGAGTATGTATATGTAGGGAGAGAACCATTGTAATACCCCGAAGATTTAAAGCTTAATTACGATAATAAATATCGTAAATTAGGGTTTCGTCTCGATAATCGAATTAGTAACTTATCGAAGTGTGATTTCGACTATTTATGATATAATGAATTCTTATATCATATTCACTAATGATTTTGAATTAAAGAATATAATTTATATATATTCTTTCGGCAGTAATATTTTAACGTCGATTGAATATCGATTGTTAATACTACGTTATTTTTTTTCTAAGTGATGAAGCTTAGAATTAAATTTCCTTATTAATGAAACAAATTAATAAGGTGATTACGACTTTATTACGACCATTTCGAGATGGGTCGATTAACAACGTTTTGAGACGTTTCAAACGTCAACGTTTAGAGACGAATTGAAAACCAAGTCTAATGATCAATGAATTATAATATTTAAATTCCTATGATTATTTTATGTAATAAGAGAATTATTTATCATTAAAATAATACTAGAGAATTAAGGAATAATTATTGAATAAAGTGTACAATTTTTGAAAACCCTAATTTCGAAAATTAGGGTTTTGACACATGAAATCATTTTAATGACTTTACCTATGATTTAAATTATCATCTAAGACATATATTATATCATATAGCTATTAAATGCAATAAAAAGAAATATTAAGCATTTGGGAGCAAATTGTCGTGAGCTTATATAAATATAGGTTCAATGATTTGAATTTTTCCATGTTACGTTAATAATGTATAATAAAGGTAGTAGTATGATATATTTTGCACAAGAAACAAGGAATTAATTAAGGAATCAAGTGGAATGTGCCATGAATTGGTCATAGCCGTGTAAATGAGTGATTTGAAGTGAGAAGGATATTTGGAACTCTTTATTGACTTTGCTTCCACATAGTTAATACTAAGACCTTTATATCTAGGATAAGACAAGAATTAAAACTCACTCCTTTGTGCACTTGGGGATGGCCGACGCATGCAAATGAAAGTTGAGGATATTGCTTCAAATAATGATGTTGATGTGCATTTACTAAAGGAATAAAATGATTCATTAAAGTGTTGTGAGTCACCAAAGATGTCTTGCATGAGTTAATTGGAGCATGACATTGTTGACTAATTAAGTGAGAAGAAATTATAAAACTCCTCATTGGAGAATCAATATGGCCGACGTACATGGATCAACAAAGTAGGATTTTATTTTTGTTTCATTCAAGGTGTAAGAAGCATTTACTTAGTGTAAGTGATGATGTATTACTAAGATGAGTCATAAAGTAAGTTAAAGGCTTGCAAAATTGTGGGTGTGTGCCGTGAGTACAAGAAGAATTAAGTGTAAATTATTTTTATACATTTAGTTCATTTATTAAGATAAGTTACATCAAATAAAACACCTCTCATTTCAAACACACAACATTACCGTGAGCATTTGAGAGGAAAAAGAAAGAGAGAGTTCTTCAATTCAAATCACCAAACCCTTGATACAAAAATCCTCGCACCAAAAAAATCGATATCGGTTAAAAGGTTAGGAATCGAACGATCTTTATTTATACGTTAAAATTTCAATTCTAACCGTTAGATTTTAATATATATATATATATATATATATATATATATATATATATATATATTGCTAGTATGTTTTGTTGTTTGTTAATATTGTTTAGTATACTAAGTTTGAGCATATGTATTGATTTAGAATTATAAGCTAAGCATGCTATGATTTAGCATGATGATCGAAAGTTTATAATGTTCAAGTGTTGATGGATTAGTGATAAATAATTATAGTTAAGCTCATTGTAAATTATTTGAAATTTTTGGGAAATCATATGGTATATATATATTATGACCGAAAATGTTGGGGTGATAGATATTGATGTACAAATCATGGTTTAAGTAATATTATCACATATTAGTGTTGTAAAGCTTAAAATAGGTGCTATATGAATTTATTAGATTTTTAGAAAATGGTTTGATCATATGTTTAGAATTTTCGAGAATTACCAAATGTTGGTATGTTAATGTGTGAATTGAAATTGATGGAAATTATGTTATAGTAATGGTATAAGATGATAATTATGGGTTATATGATTTAATGAGGATTTTAGAAAAATGTTTGTTGAATTTTTATGAAATAACCGTGAGCTATAGGTATAGGAAAATGATGTCCAATTTTCCTATAGCTAATGTTAATACATATTATTGATACTATATTGATATAGTATATTATGTGAATTTATAAGAATTTTTGGAAAAGTTTGAGTATTAATGGTTATAAGGGCCGAGAGCTAAGACATGATGATTAAAGGTTTTAAATTCTTTTTATCAAGAAAAATAATATATTATATGATTAGAATATATTTTAGACCCATTGAGAATTTATGGGATTTTAGAAACATAGTATACTATGTTTACGGCGAAACGTTATATTAAATAACGTTAGATGTGAAAAATAATATGTAAGGTACAAGTTAGATCATACATGAGTAAAGTATTGATCATGTTTATTGATTTACGTGAAAAATCGAGAATTTGGATTATTTGATAATAAATCGATTGAAAATCGATTTTTTTAAAGAAATTGGTTAACAAATACGTGAATAATTCGAAAAGTATGTTAAGAAAGTCAAAAACGTTGACTTAAGTCTACACGTATGATATACGTTGAATAAATACTTTAATATGTGTAAAACGTATTAAATTTATAAGGATATCTCTTTTGTGAGAAACGATTTCATAATTGAAATCATTTTATCGAAAGACGTTGGTATAAGTTCAACGTTTAACCTAAATGGCTAATATGAGACCGTAGATTATATTACGTCTCTATCGAAGTACGAGAAATATTTTAGTTAAAGGATGCGAAGTATTATATTTAGAAAGTTATCAAAGTTTATTAAACTTTGACATCCTTGAAAAACGTGACCGACATACTAAAATAATTTTTACGTAAAGGTGGGATGCGGACGTGATCGTTGTCTTAGAACGAAATCGAATTAAGAAAGTCTACAATCCAGGTGGGCTTCTTTTCTTTCTCCTCGAGGATAAAATGTTTATCAAATGTTTTATTTACAATGCTCTCTGTTGAGAAATGATGTTGAAATGATTACCTGCCCAAATTGTTTATGTTTTTATGTATGATCCTATCAATAGTGTTGGTTCGCTACCAACATATGATGAATGTTATGATGATGAGGAGTATGTTTATGAGGTGAAATGTTTATGAGGAGGATGGTACGAAATATTTATGAGGAGGATGGTATGATGATATTATATGAGGAGGATGATGTGATGATATGAAAGTTGTTGGTTCGCTACCAACGTATAATGATATTATAATGAGATTGATGTTGTTGGTTTATTACCAATATATTATGATGCTATGATGATATTAAATATTGTTGGCTCGCTACCAACGTATGATGAAGTTATGATAATGTTATATGAGAAATGATACGGATCATACAGACAGAAAATATGTTTGGCCAGACAACTTTTTGAAAATGAGAAAATGTTTTAGTAAGCATGAGTATTTTCACTAAAACCTCGTGTGTTACTAATGGGGCCGAGTAATTTAATGAAAATGTTTTGGCATGAGTCCATGAGTGCATTCTTGTACTCACCGCATATTGTTTTTAAATGTGCGATTGAATTTGAGTGATGCGATTGAGCAGTGTTGAGCAATAGGAATGTTGTCGCTGATAGTATACCTTGATTGTACATCGTCATATGTACATATCACATGTCTTCCGCTGCAAGAACTTAAGTTATGTATCATAATTTATTGTTAAATGGTATTCTGTTTATTCATCCTGTTTTGAGTAATAGTCCGGACTAAATCGTACTTAGGATTTAGGGGCTGTTACAACCAGATAACTTTTTCCTTCTTCCATGTCAACTTAAAATTAAGGACAATTATTGGATTAAATCCTAAATCATTTGATTTTTCTTAAAAATATCCTAGATTTTTAATAATATTAATAAAAGATCCAATTTATAATCATTTTTAAAAGTTTATGATTATCTTTTTTTTGTAAACACAAACATATTGGTGTTTATCTTATTTTGACTATTACTTGATGACCATCAAATGAAGAATTTGATGGGAATAAAATAAATATTAACACAATTGGTGTTCTTTTTGACAATTGTTGGTGAACATTCGATTGCATATAATATTTTTTATTTGTATAGCTAAGGTTGATGTCTGACTAAATATTATATTTTTATTTTCTAGATGCAACCATTTTGTTTATGTGGGATTTGAATGATTTTTGTCAACTTATTCAATGCTTTGTAAGGAGCCATTACAGAGTCTCATGAGTCCATAATAGATAATACCTCTTGAAGTTTTAATAAAGATGAGATTAATATTTTGGACTCATGAGGTTATTTGATAACATCATTAATTCTATTAGCAAAGAAAGTACTTCATGACTCATTTTATTAGAGAAAATATTGATTTTAGATGGAACTAAATTAGATTCAAAGTATTGTTTCTACTATAAAAAAAATCTAAATGAAGTATTGTACAATGTAAGTCCAATTAGTTGTATTGTGTTATGTTGTGTCTATGAATTTATTGTCACAATCCTTAAAAGTCTTCATGAAAGTCATTACTTAAAAGTCTTGCATCTTTTTTTTCCAATAGTCATTCATCAAGTCTCGTAAAACAATATTATGGTATGCTCAACATAAAGCTCACTTTTAATAATACTAATTAACATACCGAAAGCTCGTAACATACCGAAAGCACGAGCTCACTTTTGCTACGTGAAAATATCATCAACATTCCGTTGATAAAAAATATTAGGGAATATATTTTTTGGTACAATGTAAATAGTTCGAGTCTTTTATTGATATTATTGAAAGTTTAGAATATTTTTGTGATAAATTAAATAATTTATAATTTAATCCGATAATTACCCTAAAATTAATATCGACAATTAATTTTATGAGATCTATGGCGGTCATTAAAAAAGTGTAGTATATAAAAGCATTAAAATTATAAAATATTAATGTAATATATAAAATTATTAATATAAAAGAAGCACTAATGTATGTATAAAATAATATTAATCTATACATAAAAAAACATGACTTCATTGGAGAATAATTTTAATTATAACCAACCCTAATATACATATAATATCAATATATATATTTCAAATTTTTAAAAAAAAAACTCTGGTTAGCTCTGGGAGGCTAAAAAGTTTAATAAATACTATGGCTCAATGGTAAAATTATAATATATTCATAATTCAGTATCATAGCTCAAATTATACTTCATTAATTAATAAAATAAATTTGAAAACTAACTCTGAACTACGTGATTTATGTTGATTAGTCAAATTGAGTTGAAAGCCTACCAAATTCAAATCTGAGCTAGAGCTCAAATAGGTTAGGCAACACTAAAATTAAACTTACTCGTCTATATTTCCTCTTCTGCATGAAACCAGATGGTGTGAAGTAATAGAAATCTATGATCCAAGTTCATCACGTTTTAATTGATGAAATAGAATGCGAGATAAGATATAACGATAATCTATTCGAAGAAATTTTTGAGGATTACGTTATCATATACTCTTTCCGTATTTTTATAAGTGTCCACAACCACAACCAACAAATTAAACATATATATCAATAAAATATAAAATTTATTTCTGTAACCTTATTAATTATTATTATAAATACATCTATACAACTAATTATCAAATTTCAAGAGTATTAAATAAAAGTAAATAGAAAATATATCATAATTATACTTTCAAATTACGAGAACTCGGATACTTATTAAAAAATAAGAAAAAATGCTAACATTATTTAAATCTAACATTAACTTTCATTTTTCTTTTTCTTGTTGTTCTCAACTCCCTTTTCATTTCATTTTCATTCAAATTTTAATTGAAGTTTTAGTTCTTTAAAAACACATTAATATATTCCATGTCTCAATTAACTACTGCGCAAAATCCATCTCATGGTTCCTTCGTATTATGAGCTACAATTTAACAACCAAGTCGTATTTATTTTTATCTTAATCATATTAGTTCGAATCAAAGAAGTGATGAATACTGTTTTATGACAATTAATTTACTATCTAGCTTGACATCTCAGTTTATTTCATTACTCTCAGCAATGTAATTGTAAAAAAAAACTTATACAAATTCAAATTGTCTAATTGATAGAGTAAATAACATTGTAATCGAAATATCACAAGAGTTCTTAAGAGTAGGTCAAGACAAAGCAGTCGCACGTTTTTGAAAATAAAATAAAATAAAATTATGCGATGGAAATAATTGAGTACATTTTGATTATTGCCTAGACTTTTTCCCTAATACTAATACAAAAGGAGATTAATACCTTTAATTTGAAATCTCATTAATTAAATTGCTTAATATAGTCAGGATACACATAATTTCAAGTGCTTGCAATTTAGATCACTAAACGACTAAGGAATTTGAATTGAAAGCCTCCAACTACTTTGACCAATTCTGAAATTTTGGCCCCTATAATATAAAAGCTAGCTGCGGACAAAATTGTACTCCCTCCGTCCATTATTTTTGTTTATTGATTTTGGTGGCATGAATTTTAATAAATTATAGTGAATGTAAAGTAAATGAAGAAAATAAATGAATAGATTAATAGATAGTGGGATTAAAATGTGTGTCATACGGATAATAAATGAATATATTAATGGATAGTGGATGTAAAAATATGGGTCATACGTGAGTTTTTTATAATAAGTAGATTTTAGGGTAAAATATAAAGTTGATATTTCTAAAAAAAGGAAAATGAACAGTTTTTGTGGACGAATCAAAATGAAATTAAATAAAGAAATATGATGGATGGAGGGAGTAACATTTAAATCTATGCCCAAAAAATTTAATCATTTTCTTTACAATGAGACCACTCATTTAAGGTTATACAAAATACAATTCACGTTTCTAAGAGTAGCTTTGTTCTCATTAATTTCCAGATGGAACTACTTCTTCCTAATTATTTGACTATAAACTACTCCTTCCATAGATTAAAAGCATTCATTGCTTTTGGTGGTACGAATTTTAATAAATTATAGAGAGTAAAGGAGGGGTCTCACATTTAAGTGTAAAATGGTGTCCAAAAGAGGAAAATATAAACTTTTAATGGACGAACGAAAAAGAATTAAATGCAAACATTTAGTGGATAAATTGAGTATTTTGTTTTATTTCTCTAACGCTTCTTTTAATCCATCTAGATTTCATTGCAACGATTACATTTTAATACCTAAACTAGTGATCTTTTTACCATTTCGTCACAATTTAAAGAAAATCACAATTAGAAACCCGAACGACCAACCTTTAACCATTATGCACCGAGATTCGATTTTAGGCGATGAAAATGGAAATTCTAAATGGCACATAAATGACGAATATTTCCCAGTATGTTCAAAGTAAAAAGTGTCATATATAAAATCCACAATATTTTATGATTTCGCCACTAGCTAATCCTAATAGATAAATACAGCCCCATTAAATTAATAAGAAAAACACTTGAAATCAAAATGCTCTTTTTCACGGCGATAAATCTAGCAAACATACCAAGTATGTAAATGCACATAAATCACGCGCACCAATACTTAATACGTGATAAAATTCATTAAATAATCTTACTTCTAAAGTCTTTTTATTTTTTCACTCACATCTCCCCCCCCACCCCACACGCATACACATATATATATACATCTATATATATAGTTAGGTTCAAATGAAAACTACTTTTATCCTAAAAATTAAGAACTAAATGAATTTGCTATGAAAGTTGATGAATCCGTTGATAAAGTTACTAAATTCCAAAATTCAAAAAATTTCACCCGGATTCGAATCTCATGAGAGGCGAAAATTTTATTTTTTTGGATTCAGTAACTTTCCCAGCGGATTCATCAATTTCCACAATGAATTCATCATTTTTTGGTTCTCACGATAAAAATGATTCTCACGTTAACACTCTATATATATATATATATATATATATATATATATATATATATAATAGTGTTGAATTTGTAGAATATCGAAGAAGAAACGATCTGGAAGAAAATATAAAGGAAAGAAAATGGAGAAGTTGCAGAGAAGAAATGGGAAAAACTTATTCGATTACATTGTGAATAATTTATTATTATTACTTTCCTTTTCTTTTTAGTAAGAAGAAATTTTGCAGAGAAGAAATGGGAGGACCTTGATTCGATTAACCACACTTGCAAACACACACAAGAATATTATTATTACTTTCCTTATTTACATATAACAATTACATAGAATATTTATAGAAAAGATAAAGATGCATCTAATAAAACAGTAACTACTCTAACAACTTTGAAACAAACTAATAGCTACTTATAACAACTTTCAAAGCCACGTGTCTTATTATTTTCAGCAGCATCGTCAGCACGGTAGCATCATGCTGCCTATCAGCACAACAGTAGGTCCATGCTGCCTATCAGCAGCATATTATCAGCGTGCGGGGTGCTGCCTATCTAGAGGCAGATCTAGGTAGGGGGCTGCATTGGGCTCTAGCCCAGTGTAAGCCCCAAACTTTTTCTTTCGTCTATATATTATATTAAGCCCAATTTAAAATTAATCTCAATCCAAAATAATTAAAAAATTAAAACAAAGTTATTATTGTTGTGTTTTCTTATATTTTTGACCCATGAGAAAAGCCCATGAGCCAATGAGAAGGTTATAAGAGTGAAAAAGTCGCCACCATTTTTGAAGGGAGAAATTTGAGCAGTCAAAACAGAAAAATCTGTGGCCTTTTTTTCTCCTCTTGGATTTTCAGCGCGCAATTTCAGAAAAATGCAGTTTTTCGGAGATTGAACCGTTAGATCACCGTGATTTTTGGATAAATCTTCATAACATCTGGGCCAACGTTTTGGACGGTGGAGATCGAATTTTGAGTTTCGGAGGTCGGGTTTCGTTGATTTGAACAGAGGAGAATTTCTGGTGATATTTTTCTTGATCTTTGCTCGATTTTGATTCCAACATCTTGATGTGTTTATTTTCGAGTGTATGATGTTTTGTATGCCTCTATTATAATCTAGAGAAGATTGCGTACTGCTCCATTGTTGATGATAATGGATTCGGCTCTAGTAATCCCGTTGTTTTTTCCTCTCTTTCATTTTGAGAGGTTTTCCACACTAAAATTTTGTGTCTCCTTATTGTTGTGTGCCTACTGTTTTGAGCGACGTATATTAGTGCTTTTAGAATACCTATTTGTCTGCATCCTCAAAGATTCATACGAGTCAGGAAAATTAACCAAACAAAGGTGTCATATTCTTCCTCAGCGGTGCATCTGCTCAAGTGTTTGCTGATGTTGCTCTTTGCCCATTCGAAGCAGTCAAAGTTCAAGTTCAATCGCAGCCAAGTTTTGCCAGTTGTTTGACTTATGGATTCCTAAAGTTTAGGCTAAGGAATGGTTTATACTGAAAGAATTTTATTAAAAATATAGATATAAACTCAATTATTAATGAATTTTGTTCATTGAAATCTCGCAAGACAACTTATGATAGGCAATATATTTATCAGCATCAGCATTAGCATTAGCAACACCATGCTGCTGATAGGCAGCATATTCATTAGCATAATATTCAGCAACATCCAACAATACTCAGCTGCTACAGTTAGCAGAAACATTCCGCAACATCCATCGACTGCATCTAGCAATACTTAGCTGTTATAGTCAGCAAAAACATATCACCAGCAGCATGCTGCCTATCAGCACAACAGCAACATGCTGACTATCAGCAACCCATTATCAGCATATTATCTTCAAATAGTCTTTCTTTTTCATCTTCAAAGCGTCCCCCCCCCCTCTCATGTGCGAATGTCAACTAAGCTACAAGAAGAAACCATCGAAAGCGGAATTCCATCCCCAAATCACGAAATGCAATCCGAATTTCACGAAAATCGCAGCAATTCTGATCGCGGAGATGAAGAAGGCAATTGCAAAATCAATGGCGGAGAAGAGAATCGTGAACCGAAAATTTCTACGAGAGGATCAGGTAAATTACCTGATGAAGAAGAAGAGGAGGAAGATAAATATTGTTTATTCCAGGGAAAAAATAATAAATTTTTGAAATAAAGCAACCGCCTCTTATCAACGGTCCAATCCTCTATATAGATATATGTAACTGTATCATTTTGCGTACATTGATATTTTTCTTTAATATAAATAATCTTTTTATTCGGTGTGAATAATAATTTATAATTATATAGTAAAAAGAAAATAACATTTTCTTCAATATAAATGATATACTTTTTTAGAATAATTGACACTTTTTTAATACGGACGGATGCATGGTAGTTTTGTGTATTTTGATCATTCTTTGTATGGAGCTAGAAATTGTTTAAATTAAAAAAATGAGATGAATTTCTAAATAAAATTATATTTTATTTAACTTTTATTGGTTAAGAAATTTGAAGGTAATGCCTTCCGGCATCTTGTATGAGAATTATGAATTTATGCTAAAATCAAGATTTTCGAATTCACGGAAACGGCTTTTGCTGACAATTTCCGAACGTTGCTTCATTAATATATTGCACTTTTCAGGGAGAACATAAAAAACTAGTTCTATTACTTATTATGTCAATGATGGAAAATATCTCAATTTTTAGTGATTTTGTCAATTAAATCTCAATCTTTTACTTAGTATCAATGTTATCACCGGATAGCTTCTCTTTGACACTTGAATTTTGATGCGATGCCCAAAAAATAAGTTTATACATGGATTTTAATATTATTCCTCAAAAAAATATAGAAATCGTCATTTTTGATATATTTGTTTCCAAAAAAAATTATTAAGTGGGATGATAGAATTGATACAATTTATTGCATATGAACGTGAGACTTACTTAATGTGTATCGAAGATAATGGCTGCTGCAGATTTTTCATGATTTTTGTTTCAAAAAAAGATTGGAATAGAATGACGAGTTTTAAAAATTGGGACCGAAAATGAATACACTAAAGATCTGGATAAATTGAAGCATCAACCCTTACTTTTTTTATTTTATATAACTCTACTCCATGAAAACAAGGTTCAAAATTTGAGTTATTCATTCAAACGCACGCAAACGATGAAGCACAACGCTCCCATCCCCCTTTTCAAATGATTGCCACACAAGGTACATCCTCATATTAAATTATAGACAAAAATTTGGGTGAGCTCCGCCTTACCGTGAGCTCACCCTTGTTTTTTGTTAAAATAATTATATATTACTTATGACGAGTAAGGATAATTAGATTTTGTTAATTTATAATTAAATTTATTAATTTTAAATTATAATTTATTAATTCATAATTGAGGTTTATTAATTCATAATTAGGGTTTTTTAATTCAAAGTTAGGGTTTATTAATTCACAATTAGGGTTTATTATTTCCAATTAGGATTTATTTTATTATTCAAAATTATGGTTTATTAATGCCAAATAGGGTTTATTAATTCATAATTAGAATTTATTAATTCAAAATTAGGATTTATTATTCAAAATTAAGGTTTCTTAATTCATAATTAGGATTTATTAATTCAAAATTAGAGTTTATTAATTCAAATTAAGATATATTAATTCAAAATTATTATTTATTAATTTACAATTAAAGTTTATTAAATTAATTAATTTAATTTAATTAACTAATTAATTATGATTAATTAATTAACTAATAGAGGTGGTCCCCTAAATTATATACGCCATATGAGTTGATGGAATATGGGGAAAGAAATTTCAATCACTCTCACCTACATCGAACTACCCAATCCCAATGTGCACATGTGGTTAAAGATCGTTGGTATCTCCAATAAATAAATAAGGAAAAAATATACGTTAACTTAATATCATCGTGCACATGTAGTATTTACAATTAGGGGTGAGTATTCGGGTATTCGACCGGGTATGATCAAAAAAATATTCGAATTAAATAATCGAAATTTTAAAAATGATATCCGAACCAAACCGAAATAATTTCGGATATTTCGGATAAAACCGAATTTTTGCTCTGATTCTGAATTCTAAACAAAAACATACAAAAAATATTCTAATACTCAACAAATAACTATTTTACAATAACATTACCAAATACTAAAGAACTCATTACCAGGGGACGAAAACCCATTTTCTTTTTCTTTTTACAGGAAATTAATTATGAAAATCTTGCATTAAAAAATTGGGGGAAAATGGATTTTTAGGGAGTGTAAGTTTATATTTATGATTGGAGTGAATTTCTAAATAGTTGCGAGAATTGTGAATTTTTTCCACGGAGTGGTGAAAAGGTCTTGGTTTTCATCTGAGTCTTCTACATGAGACAAACGAGATCGTAAGTGTTCAATCACTTTTAAAGCAATTCACATTTATTTACGAGAATTTCGGTAGACTCTAAGATACCTTCCACTAAAAAATAAAAAGGAGTAGCATTTTTGTTAATAAAATAATCACAAAAACTCATGTACATCAGTCCGCACTGTGCGGACGGACAAAAGTATCATTTGTTGTTAAGAAAAATATCATTTGTATAAAAGAAAAGTATCATTTGTTTTTAATTGTATAATTTAGAAAATATCATTTATATTGAAAAAAAATCATTAATACTGAATAAAAGTATCGAATCTATATATATATATTGACGGATGTACAGGCGACCACCTCTAAAATAAAGGAACAATAGCTCAGCTTGTAGAGTTGTTAAAAGTAGACTGTGTTAGATTTGTATACTGAAAGTAGAATGATTGAGCTTGTATATTACAATCTCCTATCTGAATTGTTTACTTTATTGCATATGTATGTCATTTTATCTCATATATAAGTTAGATCATACAGTGTGTAGAAGATCACAAAAGTCTATATGATTGGTTAAGTTTAATGAGATATAAAAAGGATCACAGTTGAGACAACTTGAGTACGAGTTGTCGGTATAAGCTGCGGTATAGATAAGAAGTGATTTGACTTGGTTTCTTGTCTATGCTGATACGTCTCTGCCGTATTGATGGATCACGGTGAGATGAGTTCTTCTATGTGACTGTCGTGAAGAACCTAAATCTCGGTCATTTTACGTTGATCTAAAACTCGATACGGTTTTAGGTGAGTATGAGTTGCTGACCATCACTTTGACTTGTTATGAGTGAAAGTTACATGAGATAACCTAATATTCTCCGCATCTTGGGTGGTGGCAGTGCTTGTATGTCATGCTAGTGACTTGTATCAAGTCACCGTATCCGTTTAGGATGATGACGTTCCATTGAGGAGCTCAAAAGGTTTATTGTACTAAACCCTGCAGGTTGAGTTAGCTCAAGTACAATAATAAAGTTGAGTGGTACTACTTAAGGAATTAAAGAGATTAATTATTTTAAGCAGTCAGAACGCTATAAATAATTAATGGACGTACGATATCTTAAATACGGGGATTCGTGAAGTCTAAGTACAAGCCCGACTCAACTTCGATAATAAAGGGCTAAGTCAGCATTTATTCTCTAGTGGCATGAATGAATTTTTATGGATTAATTTATGTTATAGACTGAACATAAGATAATTAATTCATTTGAGGTCCATCTTTATTCTTTACATTTGATCCCTGGGCTGGCACATCAAGGCCTGTTGCTGCTGGAGATTTTCGCCCCTAACTAAGTAGAGTCCCTCTGAAAGTCTGTTCTGATTCTCCTATATCTAGATAAATTATATTTGATATTATTATATATCAAAAGATATTATTCTAGATATGATTTATCTGAAAAGATATGATTATATTTATTAGATATACAGAGATCATATCCTAATAGGATTTTAGGGATGCGTTATAAATACAAGGTGAAAGAAAATCAGAGGTATCCTATGAGTTGTGATTTTTGAAAATTACACTTGGAGGAAGAAGGTGAATTTTTGCAGTATTCTCCATAGATTGTTCTCACTCAGCATTGGAGTTTTGACAAATGGGATACAGCCAGAAGATCAAAGTACGAGTCTTGATCATCCTTTATCCGACAAATTCACAGGTAAACATGAGAAAACACTAATGTGTTGCAATTAATTATATAGGTGCATGCTAGATATATAATCAATGTATGGTGAATTAAACATTCAAGATAGATAATTGGAAAAGAGTAAAATCAGATTTCCCTATAGGCTGGGCTAGTTTGATTTTGGGCCATTGAAATTTTTGGGCGGACCAAAATCATTATGCATAAGACAGATTTTCGGGCAGGAAAAACATGGTTTGGATTTCTTTTGATCTACGCATTTTCGGCCCTCGGTCCGACAGACCTCTCGATCTCTTGACAGTCCTACCAGCGATGAATAAGGCTGCGGCGGTCGCCAGTTAGTCAAAAAGGCCGTGGGTGTTGGACCCGATGGCCGTCTGTGACGACCCGACTTTCCAATGAAATACGGATCATATGGATCGTCACCGGTATGATAAAGCGTGAAATAAACATAGTTAATCAAGGCGATCAACCAATCAACTACTTAATAGCGCATAGGTTAAAGGATAAACCATCCAATACCAACTCAAATCGTAGAAGGACTTGTCAAAAGGGTTGAGGTTTAACATAACCCAATCGAGGTAGAATTTAAAGTACAGTACGACCTCCAATTCAATACGGAAATAAGCAATTATCATCAAAACATTAATAATATCGAGTTAGCGGCAATTAAGCGTGTGGACATGCATATGACGATGCATGCCCAAGTTCTAGAAACCTTTCTAATTAAGCATCAAAATAGTCGCTACTCGCACCACCTCGCACCCATCATCGATTCTTGCTCAACCCTTGCGTCAAAAGCGAAATGCGGGGCTAAGTACAAAAGTACTCGGTGGACTCGTTGCAAAACATTTTCTTTATCAAAAGTTATTAGCGCCCACAATAGCGCATGAGGATTTTAGTTAAAAGACTCATGCCTATCAAATATTTTATCGTTTTCCAAAAGCGTTGGCGAACTATTTCATTCACGTTGTTTCCATATCGATCATTCATTCATTCATTTGCGCACTATGGGTGGCCACTACACATAGTCGCCGTGACCGTCGATGTAGCTAACCTTAACACGGTCGTCATCGTGTACACAATCCGACTTAGTCCTTAACTAAGTCGGATCCGATCGTTACCCTTTTTAACGTTGGTGGACCAACACATTAACATACCATATGGGATATACCAATCTCGGATAGGATAACAACAAAACATAAACATTTGGCGATCAATAACATTTCATGCGATAATATTTCATAAAGCTTTGTAAAACATGCTTTGAGATATGCATAACATTTTCGTTTCAAGAAAGCCCACTGCTAATCCAAAGCTTAGTGGTTCTAAATGAGCGGTGAGTATCCTTCTCAAGCAACTCACGCCCGATCGAACACTTCATAAGAAAATAGCCGTTCTTAGGTTCTTTCTATCGATCGATGGTCGCTTATAAATTACGACTTTAAAGTTCCCATTTAGGGTTTCTTTATGATTTTATGTGATTGTTTAAGATAATTCCCATTATCTTACATCCCGATTCTCAAGCTATATTACCTCATCGTTCATAGGTGAACTTGATTATGAATCACATATTCCGAGTCTATCATTGACTCTTAACCTTAGTTTTATTATAACGTTATTACGTTATAGGTTATCGATAATCAAATTATGATTGGTAAATTAGGATATTCTCAAGCCACTAACTAGACTTAACAATTATAGTTACGTCTAGTAGGTTATGCTTGACGACTTATCGTATTAACACGATAATTAAAAGAGGAATATTGACCTACAATTCAAGTGGACATATGATATCGTGTAAGTAATTAGTACTTAAGAATAAATGAAATACTTCGGGAATATTAACTCGGCTTTTGAGACATAAGGATCGACATCCTATGTTCGAATCGTTGCTTACACATTACGATATTGTCTATTTAACTTAACTCGGCGGAGGTTACATATGTCGTATAATCGTTATTCATTATCAAGTTGTGTTTACGCCCAACTAATATCGTATTGGGTTGTCGTTATTGAATATTAACGTTGTAGCTCGACTTTTGGTTTTTCTAACGTAGGAACTCACGTTTGAGTATCCTTTCATTAATAAAACCCTAATTTGTGTCTAACCGATTCTCGTTTATTCCGTCTTAAGTTATCGAAATTGGTCGATTTCTTTTGGATTCTCGTTCATATAGTATTATGTTGTTTACGTTCGGGGTTTTGGTTTGTCGGTTCAACATAAACATAAACATTCAACATCAACAAAACCATACACAACATAAACTATACTAAGCATTAGAAAACCACAATTTCTAATGTAATACACAATCATTGTGTAAGTGTGCATAAGTGTTCCATTCATTCACTAATCACAACCATTTATCCAAAGTTTCATATTACTATCATAGCATCATTCATCATCAAAATTAAACCCATATTTAGCCATTCTATTACGTTTCGATAATTAGCAACAATTAGCATATCATCGATAAATTCAATAAAATCACATTATACTCCTATCATATTATAGAATTTAATTACCAACTCAATATCATCATATAAATTTTAAACCATGGGTTAAAAGTCTCAAACTTTCGGTCATTTCAAATTAGTAAGCTTTGGTGTTCAATAAATTCCACAAAATTATATCATGCTTATACTATATACTAAACATGAAATATCACTTCATATCATGCATTAAAATTTTAAAACCATGCTTTTCATCTTTAAATCATTTGGTAATTCCACATTTATATATATACATATTCAATAAATTCCAATCTCGCACAATATGTTTATATATGAAATAAACATGTAATATTAACATTAAATATCAACTAATATTTATAATATAGACAAATGCTTGGAATTCTTTTGTCCTCACACATATTTTACATATGTGTTCAATAATTCCCAACAATGCATATTAGGTTCATATTATTTCTAAACATCATATATCCTATTATTTCCAACAAATAAAATCAAATAATGGCTAAAAATACTTAAAATATTCTGCCCATTTTGAAAAAATAGGAGTAGTGTTTCAAAATTTTCAAGATTAATGTATGATGTTCATATCATATATTAAACACTATATCTCAACTATTTCTCAACAAATAAAATCAAACAAATACAAGAAAATTCCAAAAATATTCTGAAAATTACCATATTTATTCTACATGCTTATAATACATTAACAAGAAACAATATCAATTAATATTCATAAAATCATGCTTTATCATATTTAAAAAGAAATAAAGCATAAATCGAAAAAAAATAAACATGCTCCAAAAATTATGAAATTTTTACAGTAGCCTTAGAACATTATTCTAAGAATTTTTCATTCATGGCTTAAGAGCATTTGAAGGCTCTAAAGTCACGAAAATAAATGAGGAGCAAACTAGGATTTTTAAAACCAAAAATTCAAAATAAATATTCCACTCTATTAGGATGGAAGATGATGATGAATAATACCTTATTATGGTCTTAGAAGGATTATTTGAGTGTGGGAGAGGTTGGGGAGGGAGGATTTGGGGTTGAAAGTTTGAAAAGTGTAGAGAAAGTTTGAAAAATGAGAGGAAATGCAAAGGGAGAATGAATCTGACCTTGAACGTCTCTCCTTGTTATTCAGACTCTAGGGCTGTCATTTCCCATTTTGGTATGGTCTTGGTGGTAGTTGAGAGGTGGATTGGTCAAATTACCGTTTGGTATGTTATCTGAGCTCTTTAAGTTTTAACGCACTTTCGATCGATTTCTCGGAACCTTAAGGTTCTATCTTATTAAATAGCCTTTAAAGACTTATTTTAATGTTCATAAAAATTTCACGAAGTTCGGACGTCGTCCGATAAGTCAATCCGAGTTATCGCGGAAAAGCAGTTCGACGATTAAAAAATATGCCCATTCAAAATTCTATTGAATTTTGAGCTTTCATAAATAATTTGAGTCTTATAAAGCATATTTTATTGATTTAGACCCTCGGTTCGAGTTTCGGGTCGTTCGGATCAATTTAGGATTTTCCCGGTATATTTTACCCGGCGTTCGGTTAAGTTCTTCAGGAATTCCCTTCATAAATTGATTCTTATAATTTCTAAATTCATAATAAATTATTCCTTCATGATTTTGGTTGTTATCATCATTTATTACGATTAGCACGGATGGAAGTTGTTAAAGCTCGTAAATAGTGTTTTAAGACCGCCAGGCAAGTATGCCGAAAATTCTCATTCTTGCATTCTCACATGTTTTCGTGTGAGGATTCTAAAAATGAAATCCGTTCGTGGAGATTCATTCTCGATCTTTCATTCTATGTTCAGGCTACTCGGAAAACCCTGTCCGATAGGGACTAGTTATCGATTTTGATTTCTTTAGTATTCGATCTCGAATCGATTCTAATTCGTTTCATTGGTTTCCTTAAACATAATTAAGGTCTAAGAACCACAACTAAGTGATTCAAACATCACTAATAAAATTTTTAAATTTTTCGGGTTATTACACCGCCGGAGTTTCCGGTTTCAGGTTAAGGGCGTGTTTGGAGCTGCTGACTTTGAGGCCTAGTGTTGTTAGGGGCGATGGGTTTAAGATTTTGGAGCTTTTTAAGGTCCCCATTGATAGAAATTCTAAGGTATATATGTGTTTATATTCAAAAAAGAAAATGATATCTAAAACATAAACTTTATTTCTTGTGTTAATTGTTGAAATTGTTTACTGATAAATCTAGTATATGCAGATATGCGAGATTTACGTAAAGTAGTAAAGAACACCAAGGCTTTTACGTGGTTCGATCGTTAATGAGATCTACGTCCACGGAGGAGTGATTCATCAATACTTTCACTATGTTTTGATTACAGTGAGTCTAGCTAAAAACTCTTAGTATTCAAGAAGTTGCTAACCCTTTTGCCTTCAATCTAACTCCTATTTATACATGTCTGAGGGCTCCTAAAGGCGTGCCCATTCCCTCCATTGGCCGGGACTCTTCCTCTGGCGTGTAGGGGCTCTTCCTCTCGCCTGTAGGGATGCTTCGCCTTCAGTGTGCCACGTGGAGGGTGGCGCGACTCAAGTTAAGGGGCTAGGGTTTTGGGGGTTGATTAGGGTTTGCCTTGGGCTTAACCGCGTGGGCCCGCTACTAATGTCAGGCCCATCTCGTTTGGGCCTGTCAGTGGGCTTGAGCGGTTGGGCCATATCCCATCATAGCCACGAATAGTCGAAATGTGAGCCGTGCCGGTGAAGTGAAGAATGCGCGTTGCCGAGGCGGGATGTTGCTCGGTGATGCCGTCTCGAAGGTTTCGATCTCTTTGGTGTCGTGGATTCGATCGATTCGCGGATTCGACCGAGGTGAGCGGTCGGCGTTGCGGGCATGCGCCGCTTGTTGGGGACCGAGTGGAGTCGCGGTCGTTTGGCGAGATGTGTTTGCGAAAGGAAGTGAAGTCCGACACGGATAGGGACCCTGTATGGTTACATCAGTCGATGCGGGCGCCACCGCTCTTCGAAGGATGCCGGTCCGACCTGAGGCGGACACGGATAGAGATATCATCTTTGGATGATCGAGGTCCGTCTGGTGACACCCGCCTGCAGGGGATGCCGAGGTGTGGCCTTAGCGGTGCCGACCACGGAGGACGCCGAGGTCCGAGCTGGATGGAGATGTTCTTGTAGAGGCGATGTCCGTTGGCGTGACGCCGAGGTCCGAGCCGAGGCGCCACCTTCTTGGATGTGGGCGGACGAGGTCCGAGGTCCGAGCCGTATGAGGTCAGCGTAATCATCACACGATCGGTGGCGGTGCATGCTTACCGTAGAAGTCGTCATACGCGCCCGGCGGCGGTTGGGCGATCGAACGCGCGTGTGGCGTGAACTCCACGTCCAATCGCGGGTGAGCACGTGTGGAAGTTGAAACGGCCGTTTAGGCGCCACTGCCCGTAAATAGACCTAAATAAAGCAATTGTTCACTTTCTTCTTCCACACTTGCATCGGAGATTATACTTTTGAAAATCTTCCACTTTTTCGAACTTGTTGAAGGGCTAAACATCTCATGAAAAGTAAGTATGTATTCTTCATCTTCCTTCTCGTTCGAAAATTCCGGTTACGCCTCGGTTTACGGCCGTGTGCCTTCCGATATAAAGGATTATATGTGCTATAACCGCTTTGGGTAAGTCCATATGGCTTAGTGCTAGGGTCCCTTGGTATCATCGGTATGGGACGGACTTAGGGTTGGCGTGGCGAGGTCGAGGTTGTGTTGGAGGAGCTTTTGAGGTAACGAGGGAATACCGTATTCGGAGGAGGCATGGTGGTGCTGCCGCAGCCGGATGATAGGCGATGGCCCTCCGGAGGATTTATTACGTGTATGTAGATAGCTTGATAGCTGGCCTTAGGTTTCCTTTGGCCCCAATTTTCCTTAGCTTTCAAGAATACTTTGGATCCCCATATGTCAGTGACCTCGAATTCCATTAGGTCGGTGGTGGGGCTAGAGCTGTCTGCTTTATGGCGTTGGGGAGGAGTTGTCCGAGGTGTTGATCGCTTTTTAGCGTCGAGGCCATATGAGGGTGTACTACTGTCTCCTCGGGAAGCTTAAGATAGCGGCTCCTCGAAGGTGTCCCATTGACGAGAATATGTATTTCTTCCCGGTGAGGGGCATCCGGTATGAGTGGGGCCTCGATGCGATGAAGGACACGAAAATCAAGCCCTGGGCCACATGGAGGAGGTCTTTGAACAGCCTTGGTGAGATTTTATCCATAAGTTTCACCGAGGGCGACTGAAGAAGGCCGGTGAGTGTTTATGGGTGGAGCGTCGGGATCGGGATGCGGGCGGGGTGAGGCATCCCCATCTTCTTAGTCCTTATAAGTCTGATTTTGCTGTGCTAACACGACTTTCTTCTGTCATGCAGTGAAGCTAACGGGGCAAGAGAAGGGCTCACGATCACCGAGCAACGAGCCTCCGAAGAAGAAGGTGAAGCGGGCTGGAACTACCAAGCGTCCGAAGAAGGTCGACGATATCATCCAGTGATGGCGGGGCCTCGAGGCGAGGTCGACCCGACCGGAGTCGCGACCTCGTGGCCGCCTCAGTCTGGTGCCGCCTCCAGCTCGGTCGCGCCCCTCCCCGAGGTACAAAGTTTTTCCACATTTGGATTTATCCGCTCTGCAATTTGTATTAACTTGTGTTGCTCTTTTTAGGGTGCGAGCTCGGTGATGGGGGCCTTGCAGCGTGCTGTTGGGGAGCTGCAATTCGCCACCGGGCTGGTCGCTGAGAGCTTAGCCCGGTATGAGGCGCTGGAGCGGGAGCTTCTGCGGCAGGCGGATCTTGATGCCGCCGTGGCCGTTCTTGCGGGCGAGGTCGCAAGGCCGCTGAGGCCGGGAGGGCTGCTTCTTGAGGCCGCCTTAAGAAGAGGGCTTGGGCCTGGAGGCCGCATGGGGAGCTCGAAGAGGTTCGCGAGGTGGCGAGGTGAATAAGGAGCTTGCGGACGAGAGGGTGCTGGTGGCGATCGGGGACCCTGCCGAGGGCCTTTGCCGACAAGCTCATCGAGTCGGAGAGTTTCTCGGGCTTTATCGCCGAACTTGCCGCGTGCTCAAGCCCAGGTGGTGTCGGATCACACAGGGAGGCTGGCGGCCGCCATGCGACCGACAAGGTCGAGCACGGTTGGACCGAGGTCGACCTCAGAGGCGAACAAGGCTTACGCCGGGTGATCTCGGGGTTGGCTCCTTCCGGTCTTTGGAGGCCACAGGCGTCGATCCGATCCTTCGGCGGTGAGGTCGTCGCCCGGTCTGGAGGATGAAGATCCACGAGCTCCGGGAGCTACTTAGGAGTGCGGGCGAGGCGAGGAGGAGGAGGAGGAACCGAGCTCAGAGCTTCCTCCCGAAGGGGGCCTTGCACTGCAACAGCAGAAGTGCAAGTGGAGGCGGCGAGCGGCAAAAGAGCCCGAGGTCGATGGGCACTAATGTAATAGGTTGAGCTGCGGGTCGATGGGACCTTAGCTTTGTAAACATTTCCACTTTATGAATAATAAAAGTTGCGGCTTCTGAAATGTGTGTTGTCCTTATATTTGTAGCACTCTACTTCTCCATACCTCGGGCTCGACCATGACTTGTTGACTAAGCTAAAAGAGGTCCGGGGTGCCTTGGACAAAAAGGACGAAGAAGTCTTTGTACGGAGGAGCCGATCTGCCGAATCGGCCCGGTTTGGCGGCATGGATATCAGCTCGGCGTCGTCTGCCGACCTGAGGAAGAAGTTGCAAGAGGCTGATTGTGAGGCGGCTCGCCTCCTGGCCGAGAATGAGGCTCTAAGGTTAAGGATCGTGCATCTCGAGGTCCAGGGGGCGGACTTATCTACCGATGTCATCCATGGGCGCCTGATGCAGTGTGAGGAGGAGCTCGGTGGCGCAAGAGGCGGCACAGTCTCCGGGAGCACGCTTGAGAATCTGAGCGGTGATTCGCCGATCGGTGGTGCGACCATCTCCGAAGTTGATGGCGGGTTGAGCACGCTCGGCGGGGATGGTGGCGAGGACGAGGAGGGGCGAATAGTAAAAACTTCAGGATTGCCTCGACTCCCTCATGAAGTACCTCGAGATCTATGAGATCGTCCAGCGTCGTCGCCCAGGCTAGTAGCCGGACATTGCCGACCCCGCGGTGTTGGAGTTGAAGAACGATGATGGGGGCGGTTATCTTGACCACGCCAAGTTACGAGGCTACTTGGTCCCGCTGCACTGGGCGCCTCGTGGTGGCCGGCCGGGCTCGGAAGAAGAGGACATCGAGTCCACGGGGTCGGGAGGCGGTCGGAGGCGCGGAGGTCGGCTCGGGGCGGGGATGCGGCCGGGCGACCCGGCCAGGGAGAAGAGTCCAACCTCGGCCCTGGGCTTCTACCTTAGGTCGGGCGTGTCGAGCTGCGCTAGCGTCCTGAGTAGTCCCGGGGCCAGAGTCCCCATTTGGTCGGGGCACCTCCGAGGCTGCGCCCGAATGTGCAGGCGGGTTCTTGGGATGGCCTCGTCGGCGGGTTAAAGGCATCGAGTTCATTCAGTGTTCATCGCCGACACGGAGATTTTGTTGAGTGGTGTAGCCGGTAGTCGTGGCGTGGAGCTCGGAAGCCCGAATGAGTTTGTATATAGCATAGGACTTTGTATGTAGTCGTAAATGTATTTAGACTCGTTCCGAAGTGTATATTTTCCCCAGAGGTACAAACATAGCTTAGGACTTCGTTTTGGTCGTAAATGTATTTAGGCGTATCTGAAGTGTATATCTTCCCAAATAAAGGGGCATAATTTGACAAGATCCGATCTGGATGTCTTTTGCATGTAGATATTCCAACTTAATGGGTAATCTGTATGCGTGCATGTAGACGTTCAATTTAATGAGTAGTCTGTATGCCTTGCCTTTGAGACGTTCAATTTAATGAGTGTCTGCGAGTGCCGCGCTTAGTGAGTACCCTACTTAGTGGGTTTTTCATCTTCGTAAGGCGTCCCTTGTGAAGGTTTAAATGTGGTATATCGAATAGATGTTCACATGTGTATAGAGAGGGTAAGTGAAATATTATTCCGAAAAACAAAGCGTTTTATTGAGATAAATAATATTGCACTTGGCAAAGCAATAAGGGACTAACATGATCTTGATCCGAAATCGAAGCTATGTAAAGTACCTCCTTAAATGAGTGATATGCCGAGTTCGGGGATAAGTGCACGGATAGGTGAGCTAGCTTGTAAGCCCCTTTGCCGAGGTCTCGTGAGCGGTATGGGCCTTCCCATGTCGGATCCGACTTGTTAAGGCTCGGCTCTGCTGGCTTCATTATTCGTGGGACGCGGTCGCCTACTTGGAGTCGGAGGCTCGACCCTTTGTTGTAGTATCGTGCGACTGGCCTTGTGCTTGGCTTCGTTTATGAAGCGAGCTCGCGTTCTCCTCGAGGCGTCGAGGTTGCACGTGGTCTTCCTCGTTCCGGCTGGTTGAAGTGAAAGTGCGAGGGCTTGGTGCGCCCGATCTCGGCGGTATGGCGGCCTCGGTCCCGTAGACCAAAGCGAAGGGGTTTCTCGTGCGAAGTCGAGGTGTGGATTACTCAGGACCGAGAGGACTTGGGGAGATTATCGCCCAATCACCCTTAGCTCGGTGCAGCCTCTTCTTCAATCCTTGTACAATCGTGCGGTTCGTCACCTCGGTGCGACCATTCGCTGCGGGTGTACGACCTAGGTGAAACGTTGCTCGATCCGGAGCTCTTCACACCATTCCTTGAAATTTTGTCACTGGCGGGTGCCGTTGTTCGAGATCGAGAATGTGCGGTATGCGAAGTGGCGGACTATGTTCTTCCACACGAATATACGAATCTTCCTTTCGTGAGGCTCGAAAGTGGCTCGGCCTCGACCCGTTTGTGGTAATCTCTGACTACGACTAAGTATCGGGCGACACGGTGCTTTCGGTCAAGCGGGCCAGCGATGTCGATCCCCACCGCATGAAAGGCCATGGACTCGCGGTCGCTTAGATCGATCGAGGCGCTTTTGACCGTGGAGTGAGCGGCGCCGGGCACTTTTTGACGAGCTCGGCGAATCTTGAATGAGGTGGGCGGTAATATCCCGACCTCGGCATCTTCTTTGAGAGCTCGCGACACAATGTGACTTCCACAAGACCACCGGTGAATTTCATTGAGCACGTGGTCGACCTTACGCCCGAGGTATCTCGAGAGGGTTGAAGGTAAGACTTCGGTGAGAGCGCCTCATGTATGAGGTACTTACAGGATTCGCCATCATCTTTTTGGCTTGAGCCGATCTTGAGGTAGTCGCCATCTTCGAGATAGGCCTTTATGGGAGACATCCGGTTCGGCTCTATCTCGGTGATGATGCCGACGTGGGACTCCGTGATCTTACGGAATGAACCTCCTCCTTTGGTGGACTTGTTGATGACGTGACTAACTTGTCGGGACGTCGGCTCGGCTGTTTTTCCTCGTGGGATTCGATGAATCTTGAAGTACTGAATGAGGTCGCATCTCCTTTGCCTTCTCGGTATTGCTTCATTCGATCCTCCTTGGCCTCGTGTCGCTGGGACTGGTTTACCACGACACAGGAGTCTCAGAAGATCTGGACCTTGTCCACTTTCAATTCCTTTGCGGTGAGTCACGAGATCGGTAACCGTACTCCACCTCGTTGTTGGTGGTCGGGAAGGTAAACCGGAGGCGTGGGTCACTTCTTGCTTATCTGGGCCGAGGAGGAGGATGCCCGCTCATTGCCTGTTTGCATGAAGCTCAGGTCACGTCGTCTACCGGCAACCATCGGGCGGTGCGAGGATAGATTCCTCCCGTGTGGGGCGGGAGTTGGAGTGACCATTGGTAGAGCCGACCTCGGTGGTTGGCCTCCACCGGGAAGTCGTGAGCTTGCCTTTATGGCGGCACAGGGGAGTCGAGATGTCGTGCTCGCCTTGAGCTCCGTGCCCACAGCTATACGTCCGGATGACTCGGCTTTGACAAGACTTGTCTCAAGGTAAGTCGGTTAGTACAGACGGAATGAGCTTGGAAGTAGGGTCGGGCGTCGCTTGGCATTTACCAAGGCTAGTGCTACCTTTCGAGGTGGTGTACCTCGTCTCGGTCCTTTGAGAGCTCGTGATAAAATAGATGGGAAGTTATCGTCCCACCTCGTCTCGTACCAATACCCGCGCTGATGGCCTCGTCCGAGGCGGCGGATATAGAAAGGTTCGCTTCTTCGGGACCGACAGTCGGCGGTCGGGGAGGTACTCTTTCCGGTTGTGTGAAAGGCGACTGGTGTTCTTCCTTCCGGTAAGTCGGAGCTCTCCTCAAGATCTTAAAGAAGGAAGGCGCTTCTCGGCGGCTCGAGAAAGGAATCTGCTTGAGGCGGCTAGGCACCGGTGAGTTTGTGGATCTCACGGATGGTCCTTGCTTTTGCGTGTCGAAACCTTATCTTCGCCTTGGTGGGATTGACCTTGAGCCCTCTTAAGAAACCCAGCATCCGAGGAACTTACCGATCTTCACCATGAATGTACATTTAACGGGGTTGAGCTTGAGGTTGGCCGACGAGGAGTTGGAGGATAGTCTTGGGGGTCGTTGGCGCGACTCTCCGTTTCGGACTTTTGACCACGATGTCGTCGGCGTAGACCTCGACAATCTCCCGATGTGGTCTTTGAATATTGTGTCCACCATCCTACGGTAAGTAGCCCGGCGTTTTTGGTCGAAAGGCATCTTCCGGAAGCAAAGACTCGAAGTTGGTGATGAGCGCGGTCTTGATCCTCCGACTCATCGAGTTTGGTGGTATCCTTTATGCAGATCCGGGTGAAGACTTCGTGGCCCACAGTCCTCCACCCTCTTATCAATGTCGGGAGGGGTAACAATCTTCGAGCGGTGTTTATTGAGGTCGGTGTAGTCGGCGCGCACGCGCCACCCTCCGGCTTTCGGACCACATTGGATTAGCCGTCGGTCGGGTACTTGACCTCGAACAAGATCTTGGCCACGGGTTGGGTCACCGTCTCTTATGACTGGCTGCGTTTTTGCGAACACCCTCTTCTTCTGCGAGGCGGCTTGGTGGCGGGTTAATGTTGAGGCGGTGAGTTATGAGCTGGGCGACACTCCGTTCATGTCGAGTGGGGACCATGCGAACACGTCCCTGTACTTCCTCGAAGGCTGCGGGGCAGCGTTGCGAACATCAGTGGGCCACGGATGCCGACCTTGACAACTTTGGAGTGGTAGTCGAGTATATATTTGGAGGTCTTGGTCGGTCGTCCGAGGTGGCGCCTCGAGGATTCTGTAATTGCTATGCACAGGCGAGCTACATCTTGGGTTGAGACTCGTAAGCCTCTTTAGGCTGCCGTTTGGTCACCCCTGGATGCTTAGCACTCCCACGGGGTGGGTATTTTGATGGTGGTGGTATATCGAGCGAGGCGGCCTTGGTGGCATAGAGCCGGTCTCCCGGGATGATGTTATGCGGGGAGGAGCTCGGACCGAGGAAGGTGGATGGCCTTTGTGACCCGACACAGGGAGCGCGTCCTACAGTGTCGGAATGGTGATTACCGCCGGGTTGAACCGCCTCTTGAGTGGAACTCCATGGCGGGATGGTGCGGGGTGTATTTCAATTCCTCCGACCTCGAGTTTATCCGCACAGCTCGGGAAGATAATCTTGACGGAGGCACCGATGTCGATGTAGACCGGTGGGCGTTCTTGTTGCCCTTACGGTTTGTATTGTGATGGCGTCTTGGTGGGGCATGATTTTGGGCACCGGGTCATCTTTGGAGAACACGATGTCCTCGCCATCCGGAGTCGCTTGTTCTTGGCTCGCCGGGGCCGACCTCGAGCCTCGTTTTTAACGGCGACCTCGTCGTTCCTACGAGGCTCGGTAATGGCATACACTGCTGCATAAGCGTTGGTGTAGGGAAAACCGAGGTTTAGCCCTCTCCCGATGATCTATCTTGGATGTTTAATCCACCATACATTGATTATATTCCTAGCATGCGTCTATATAATTAATTGCAACACGTTGGGGTTTTCTCGTTTTACCTTTGAATCTGCGGGGATGAGCGGATCGAGACTCGTGCTTTGATCTTACGGATGTATCCGGTTGCCCAATCTCCAGCGTCGAGTGAGGGCGATCTATGGAGAATGCTACGGAAAATCACCCTCTATCCTCTCTACACTTTTTGAAAATTCTCTCCCGAGAACAATGGGGTCTCGAAAATTATGATGATGATTATTAATCATTGACTTAGATTTAATCTCTTACCTCGTATTTATAATGCATTACCATAATCCTATATGGAAATTACCATAATCCCATATGGAAATTACCATAATCCTTTATGGAAATTACCATAATCCGTATGGAAATTACCATAATCCATATGGAAAGGATTATTACCATAATCATATATGGAAAGGATCTATGCATATCCGTAAATATAATAATATCCTTTTAGGATAAAGAGAATCAAATCATTACCTTGTAGAGAGAGAGGCCGATTTCCATACTTAGCTACGGGCTGGATGGGCGGCCGAGGATCAAATGCAAGGAATAAAGATGGGCCTCAAATAAATTAATTATCTTATGTTATTTGAACATAAAATTAATTTATAAACATTTATTCATGCCACTAGAGAATAAATCTTGACTTACCCTTTATTACCGAAGTTGAGTCGGGCTTGCACTTAGACATTCTGAATCCCGTATTTAAGATATCGAGCGTCCATTAATTATTTATAGCATTACATTGCTTAAAATAATTAATATCTTTAATTCCTTAAGTAGTACCACTCAACCTTATTATTGTGCTTGAGCTAACTCAACTGCGGGGTTTAGTACAATAAACCTTTGAGCTCATTAAGGGGCGTCATCATCCTTAACGGATACGGTGACTCGTCTGAGATAACTAGCATGACATCTGACACCGCCACCACCCAGATGTGGAGAATATTGGGTTAGAACATATAACCTCACCCATAACAAGTCAAAGTGATGGTCGACAACTCATACTCACCTAATACCTTATCGAGGTTTAGATCATCGTAAGTCACCGAGATCTTGGTTCTTCACGACGGTCGATAGAAAACACATCTCTTTGTGATCCTTGATACGTGCGAGGGCGTACCGGCATAGACAAGCAACCAAGTTAAGTCACTTCTTATCTATACATGACTATACCGACAACTCGTCCTCAAGTTGTCTCATTTGTGAAACTTTTATATCTCGTTAAGCTTGACCAATCATACGGACTTATGTGATCTTCTACACATTGTATGATCTAACTTATATATGAGATAAGGGGACAGGATATATGCAATCAAGTATTCATTTTAGATAGGAGATTGTAATAGTGGTAACATGAAACATTGTATACAAGCTCAACCAAAAGCGCTTTCGGTATCTAATCCAACAATCTCCCACTTATACTAAAGCAAACTTTTAGTATACAATGTGTCTCTACTAGCTATTACAAACAAAACCATCACTTTGCTTCTCCCACTTATACAAAAGTTTCCTTTCTAAGTGGGTGCCATCTAGCGCAATTAAAGTCCTCTAACGTCCCGACGTAGACTTATTCTTGTGAGCTTTAGCGGTGCCATCTAGCGCAATTCAAGTCCTCTAACGTGCCCAACGTAGACTTATTGTGGCGAGCTTTAGTGAATGGATACGCTAGGTTATCCGTTGTATCAATCTTTGCAATCGGCATGTCCCTCGTCTAACGTTTTCTCGTATGACATGGTACTTTTCTCTATGTGTTTGGTTGCCTTGTGGATCCGTGGTTCCTTCGAGTTTGCCATTGCACGAGTTATCACGATAAACCATGATACTCTTGGGCAAACCGGTACCACATCTAGATCCGATGGTGGTTCTTGAACCATCTGACCTCTTAGCTTGACCTCAAGGCGGCTACATATTCGGCTTCCATGGTAGAGTCCGCAATGCATCGCCGCTTTGCACTCGCTTGGGATCGGTTCCACCTCCCAAGGTAAGCACATAGTGCGAGGTGGACTTTTTCTTATCACGGTCGACTTGGAAATCCAGTGCAGATAACCCAAAGGCATTAGACTATGCATGGTAAACCAGCTGTAATCTCGAGTCCTTTTCGGTACTTGAGTATATGCTTCTTCTTGATCGAATGAGCTTGTCGAGGTTAGGCGATATCTAGCTACTATGCTACCGCATAGCAGATATCGGGCCTCGTACACGACATTGCATACATGAGACTTCCTCACGGTGGGCGTGGGAACTTGTCTCATTCCTCTATCTCGTTTGCGATCATAGGTGATTGCTCCTGGAAATAAAGGCATGCGATGTCGAAAGGTAGCAATCCTTTCTTGGCGGTGCGCATACTAAAGCAGTAATCACAAGATCGATATAAGGCGCTGAGATAAGCTCAACATTTTCTTCTTGCGATCTCGGTAAACCTTGATCCCAAGAATGTGCGCTGCATCTCCTAAGTCTTTCATTTGAAGCGATCGGATAACCAACTCTTTCGTCGATAACAACTTCACATTGTTGCGAATAGAAGAATGTCATCTACATAAAGTGCAAGAAATACCACATCACCATTGACATCTAACGATACACACAACTCTCGCTAGGCAATTGGGTAAATCCATAGGACTTTACCACCTCGTCAACGTAAGTTCCATGATCTTGTATCATTGTCTTGTATCGCCTCATTTGTCGTCCATGGGTCGATTATTACATTGGTTTTACGGGACTAAATCCGAAGATTCACCCACGAACATAAATCGCTCGGGTTGACGAACAACCTCTCACTCTGACGAGGCACTACGGGCACAATGGCAAGGTGGATCTGATAACTTGTGGTTCTCTATCTTGCACAACTTTGGTGGGTACCAACATGCGGTCGGTATCTCCGGTGAAACTCGACCCACTTCAATTTCTTGAAGTATCGGTGTCGATCCTCCCACTAGACTCGACATCTCGTACCTTTGGTCTAATCGGTGGTGGAATCGATCATCTTCTAATTCTTGAAGAATGATTTCAACTTTGGATTTATGATTTTCATGTAGTCTCTTCTAAGAATCGGGCATTAGTCTTAATATTGACCTTCCGATCCTTGGGACTATAGAATAAACCACCTTCGTTCCTCTAGGATAGCGATAAACAGCCTTGCGTCGGATCTAGCCTCCAACTTGTCGACCTTCTTGTTCGGCACATGTCTTTGGGCCCCATATCCTTATGTGGCTTAAACGGCTTGCACCCAAACCACAACTCCAAAGGGTCTCTTGGTGACTTGGATGGTACTAGATTTAGCAAGTATGCCGCGTTTCTAAGGCATACCCCAGAACGAAATAGGCAAGTTGCATAACTCATCATTGATCTAACCATTTCCAAAAGGTCCTATTTCTTCGCTCGGACACACCATTTTGTTGTGGTGTGCCGGTGAAATCTTGTTGGGAGGTAATCCACACTTCACTAGATAGTCCATGAACTCGTTGTTGAGGTATTCGCCACCGCGATCGAAGCGATGACTTGATACTCTTACCTAGCTTCGCCTCCTCTTCCGCCTTAAACTCTTTGAATTTCTCAAAGCATTCGGACTTGCGGTGAGCGGTATACGTATCTGTACCTTGAGTCATCGATGAAAGTGACAAAATACTGCGTACCCTCCACGAGCTTGTGTGGACATCGGTCCACACAGTCGAATGGACTAACTCTAACATTTCTTTGGCTCTATAACCCTTCGCTTTGAAGGGTCAGTCGACATCTTACCTTCTATCTTGGATTCGCAGATGGGAATGGAGTAGCGTGAGATTACCCAACGCTCCATTCTTAGCAGGTCTTTGGATCCTATTTAGATTGATGTGACCTAATCTAAGATGCCGGAGAAATGTGGTGTCATCTTGAAGAAAACTTTCTCTTTCTAGGGTTTGAAGAAGATACAACATAGTTATAGGTATTATGTTTTGCGAGAAAAGTATAAAGCGAATTATATAAAGTGCCAACACGAGATAACCGTCATTTCTTATGATAGAAAACCACTATCAAAATAATGAGAATATCCATGAGTAAATAGTTTGAAAGCAGAAACAAGGTTCATGAAAATCCGGCACATATAAAGCGTCTTTTAAAACTAAAGCTGTTCTCTCAAAACATAAAGTAACATCTCCATTGCTGCGGCCTCAACTTTCGCCGCGTTTCCATGGAGATTGTTATCTCGCCATTACTCGGCTCCCTTGTCGCGAGGAACCCCGCAGGTGTAACAAACATGATCGATCGCTTTGTGTCTACTACCCAAGAATGGGTAGAACAAGTTGCTAAACATGTTTTCCGTTACTAAAGCAAGCGGCGTACTTGAGCATCGAGCATAGGGCACTTAGCATTCCAATGCCTGTCTTACCGCATGAAGCACTTGCCTTCTCATTTGGCTTCTTCAAGCCTCCGTTGGCGACCATGTTCTTGTTCCCATTACTCCCACTATTTCACTTACCTCTACCACCTATGGTGCCCTTTTTTGTCCATTTTGCAGCGGAAAATTTGGGCCCTTAGATGTGCTAGCAAGAGCATCGCTCCTTTTCCCATAACTCCTTCCATGACCACGAGATCATTAAGCAATCGACTAAGTGTATACTCGGTCTTGCTCATGATCGCATTCACATAAAAGTTCTCAAAAGACTTGGGCGGTGTATTGAGGATGATATCGACCTTGGCCGCCGTCAATACCTCCTCTCAAGCGATCAAGACTATCCATGAGATAGTCGTATGGAGACATGTTCATGGACCGAACTTCCTTCTTCCATCTTACACGCCAAGATTTCTCTCATTGTGTGGGCGGATTGTCGATCCATTGCCCAAACTTACTCACGAGACTTGACCAAATATCGGTCGCGTCTACCATCGTGATCTTGTAGTTGCAAGCCTTTGGACATAGTAGTCATCATATAGCATTTAGCCATATTGTTTGACTTATTCAAAGTGCCTTGACTCATTGCTCATTAGTCGATCGTCGATAAGGGCATCGGGTTTAGGAGTAGTGAGAACTAACATGTGTTCTTCAGCGATAAGAAAATATTCCATGTTTCGTTTCCACTCGATAAAATTTGGACCGGATAAATGATTTTGTGCGAGCATATTGATAATCGGTGTAAGAGACATATCTGAAACGATAATTTAAACACATAAGCATACGATCGCACATAATTCGTAACAATAATATTGTAACATTTTGATAAAACAATATTAATTGAAACCTCCAATCGCCCAAGGAACCCCACATGCAAGCCACGCGTGTGAACGTTTACACATGAACCCCTCGACCAAACTAAAATATACCTTTTAGTCGTTTAATTTCAATCAATGTCAACTTATCCTTATGACAAATGCAATTAACAATTGGACCTTACTAGACCACATCACTATCACAGAAGGGACTTCGTGTGAAGTTGTATGAGGTGATGTCAAGCAATGACCACATTTTAACAAAGAAAATGAATTCTTATAATTAGCATACTCACTATGACCATACCGCTTCAATTCAAATTCTTTTGTTATCTCATTTTATATCTATCTCTAGAGAACTTATGAAAATCGCGCATCTGAGCCGCGCGTGTGGGCGTTTACATGAAACTCCCACTACTCGATAGATTTAAAATGTTTTATTTAGAAATCTCATCTAACAAACTTATGATAAGCGGTGCAAGCAAGCCGGCGTGTGGGCGTTTACTCACGTACATATCACTTTGTTTAGAGATCAAATAGTGGAGGTCTTGACATTTAATTTAAAAATTAATTTGTCGGTTTGCTTGCTTAGTCTTTTGTTCAAAAGGTTTGTCCATGCGAGATCACGAAATCTAGCATGCTTTTCTATAGAACTCAACATGTAAAACATGCTCATGAATTCTAAAAATGCTTGAAAACGCGATAAACCTAGCATGCTTACTATGCGCACCCAATTACGAAAACACTTAAAGGTTTGTCGGCGTAATTTAAACATACATAGCATGCTCTTGCATAATTTAAACATCCACGACATGCAATGAGCGATAAAAATAAAATAAAGCGTTCATCGTGGCCACTCGTGGAATCGCACATTCTGCTAATCTATTACATAGAATTGCAAAGTACAGATCTTTAAAATCTTGACAGCGGACTCCGCGTGCACGCACGGACCGGATTCAAGCGGGCCTCGCGTGCACCCGCACGGACGGATTCGTCAAAATAGGATTCGGTGGAAAAAGCGGATCGGGCTCGGCCCGTCACGCGACAGCGTCCGGCGCCGTGCCGCACGCCTTGCGTGCCGTCGCCCGCGTGTCGTGCGACCCGTTTTCCGTCATCTCGATCTAACTTCTTTCGTCTTTGTTTTACTTTTACGAGATAAGATTTACATAAAATAAATCTAATCTAACCACGGATTTTCTCGTGGTGAAAACAAAATCGACAAAATAAAAGCGAGCCACGATGAACTACAGTTCAACAATTAATATATTGCGCGTAATAATCAAGCGTGAATTAATCCAGCGAGCCAAGATACTTATCGAGCTCGATACCAGTGTAGGGAAAGCGGGGTTTAGCCCTCTCCAGGATCTATCTTGGATGTTTAATCCACCATACATTGATTATATTCCTAGCATGCGTCTATATAATTAATTGCAACACGTTGGGGTTTTCTCGTGTTTACCTTTGAATCATCGGGGATGAGCGGATCAAGACTGGTGCTTTGATCTTACGGGACTGTATCCGGTTGCCCAATCTCCAGCGTCGGTGAGGGCGATCTATGAAGAATGCTGAGAAAATCACCTCTATCCTCTCTACACTTTTTGAAAATTCTCTCCCAAGAACAATGGGGTCTCGAAAATTATGATGATGATTATTAATCAATGACTTAGATTTAATCTCTTACCTCATATTTATAATGCATTACCATAATCCTATATGGAAATTACCATAATCCCATATGGAAATTACCATAATCCTTTATAAATTACCATAATCCCATATTGAAATTACCATAATCTTATATGGAAAGGATTATTACCATAATCTATATGGAAATGATCTATGCATATCCCATAAATATAATAATATCCTTTAAGGATAAAGAGAATCAAATCATTACCTTGTAGAGAGAGAGGCGATTTCCATACTTAGCTACGGGCTGGATGGGCCGGCCAGGATCAAATCACGAGGAATAAAGATGGGCCTCAAATAAATTAATTATCTTATGTTCACCCGAACATAAATTAATTTATAAACATTTATTCATGCCACTAGAGAATAAATCTTTGACTTACCCTTTATTACCGAAGTTGAGTCGGGCTTGCACTTAGACATTCTGAATCCCGTATTTAAGATATCGAGCGTCCATTAATTATTTATAGCATTACATTGCTTAAAATAATTAATATCTTTAATTCTTAAGTAGTACCACTCAACTTTATTATTGTACTTGAGCTAACTCAACTGCGGGGTTTAGTACAATAAACCTTTGAAGCTCCTTAAGGGGCGTCATCATCCTTAACGGATACGGTGACTCGTCTGAGATAACTAGCATGACATCAAGCACTTGTCACCACCCAGAGATCGCGGAGAATATTGGGTTAGAACATATAACCCTCACCCATAACAAGTCAAAGTGATGGTCGAACTCATACTCACCTAATACCTTATCGAGGTTTAGATCATCGTAAGTCAGCGAGATCTTGGTTCTTCACGATGGTCGGATAGAAGAACACATCTCTCGTGATCCTTGATACGTCGAGGCGTACCGGCATAGACAAGCAACCAAGTCAAGTCACTTCTTATCTATACCGCGACTATACCGACAACTCGTCCTCAAGTTGTCTCGGTGTGAAACTTTTATATCTCATTAAGCTTGACCAATCATACGGACTTACGTGATCTTCTACACCTTGTATGATCTAACTTATATATGAGATAAGGGACACGATATATGCAATCAAGTATTCATTTCGGATAGGAGATTGTAATTGTGGTAACGAGAAACATTGTATACAAGCTCAACCAAAAGTGCTTTACGTATACAAATCCAGCAGTTGGGACCTTCGTCCTCGTCGTCTTCGGGTGGGTCGCCGTCGAGGTCGACCAGCGATTATTGCCACCGTTGTTCTTCCTCTGCGCTTTTTGTCCCCCAGCAAGCTCGGCGAGGTATTTCTTGAGGGCTCCTTCTTTGATGAGCTCGTCAATCTGTGACCTGAGTTCGCGCAATCCTCGGTATCGTGACCATACCCGGTGATAGTCACAATATTCCTCCGTTGACCTCTTCTTGGATCCTCCTTTCATAGGAGGGGGCTTTGGGAAGAGCTCGGCATGGAGCTCGAATATCTCCGCTCTCGATTTGAGCAGATGAGGTGCTTTGCCGTCGGGGGCTGGCCGAGGTCCGAGCACGGACTCGGAGGGCCTTTCACGATTCTCTCGAAGGCACTTGGCGTTCGGCGCCTCGGGCTCGGTCATCCCGCCTCTTTCTTTCGATCGCTACTCGTCCTGGTCTCCTCTTCTTTCGGTCGGTTCGTCTCCTTTGTGAAGTTGTCCACCGAGTTCAAGGCGACCGGCCGTCTCCGGCTCTCACGGGTGATCTCCTTGTTCAATGTGCGGGTCGGATCCCGTTCTTGAGCAGCGTTGATGATATAGAGATCGTTGCTCTCATCGATTTTGAGAGACTTGATGAACCTCGAAGCGAGTTCGACATCGTCTCGTCCGCCCTTGGCGGATTGTGAGCGGTCGGACGAAGGGCTCTTTGGGGTGGCATTTTCGATAAACGCCACTTAAAGCGATCCATGAGATCACAGGCGGTGTATACTATTTTGGCGGGCGAGGTGAACCGGCGTCGGGCGTTGGAGATCGGCACCTCGGGAAGATCTTGTACATATGGAAATCTTCCATTCTTTGATTCGCCATGTTAGTGGTGTGGCGAAAAGGAAGTCGGAGGGGTCCTCGAGGCCATCGTGGCGGCGATGTTAGGTGCCCTATACCGGGGGGCGGGCGTGTCCAAAATCTCTACGGAGAAAGGAGATGATTCTTCCGCTCGGTCGAACCCGGGAGATCGTTGCCATCTCTCCTTGGAGGGTGGGAGACCGATAGCTGGCGTCTATCGTCTCTCCAGGGGTTCGACTCGCCTTTCCTCTCCTATTGCGCTCGGCTCTCGGGGGAATGCCGAGGTGGAGGCGGCTTCGCGGGTGACGAGGTGGTGAATGGTTGCGACCCCTTGGCGAGGTGATTGACTTGGCGGCGGATTGGTGTCGCGTTCTCGGCTATTTCTTTGAGGTGGCGTTGACCGCCTCGGTGGGGTGGGTGACCGCGGCGCCCGTATTCGCCGGATTCGGGCACTCGGGAGGTGCCGCTTCATTTAATCCTCTGGTGGAGAAGCTTTGGAATTAGCGAGGTTGGCGTTAAGGAATCGGTCACGGCTCGGCCGAGGGCCTCGTGGGACGAACGAACTATCTGTTCGTCTCGTTGATGTTGGTGTCTTCCTTCATGAGGCGGCGATCACGAGGTGTATGGAAACGTTTTCCATGTTGCCCTCAGTGTGTGACCGCTTGTGGCATCCGCAATCTCCCGCCACGTTGGTGACCACCAGTCGTCTCGGTACGATTGTTCTGACATCGGCGGATTGCGCGTGTCCTTGCCATTAATTTTGTAGAGAAACGAA